>JAAAKQ030206446.1:0-51386 GCA_010016005.3 Zanna intricata | reverse complement strand
ATGCCTGACCGGGATTCGAACCCGGGACCTTCCAGATGAAAAGCCGAGACGCTACCACTCGGCTACGGAGGCCGGCCAACTGTCTGTCAGTAGCTGACAGACAGCATTAGGAAAGCGAAAAGCTTTCAAAATACAAGTATCCAGTGTAATGCATTAGTGGAAACACAAATACCACCCATTGAGAAATTGTAAGACATGAAAATTACGTGCATTAAAAAATATTGTAGCCAACATGTTAATATGTTTTTCTGAAGGCATTTGTAGCATAGTTTTGACAAATATTTTAAGTATTTAACATTATTTTCAATTTTTAATATAGGGAGTTTTGAAGAATCGGTTTTGAATGGTCGTTTAGAGCCTGTAAGTACAGTACAAGGATTTACAGCTGATCTTGGTGCAAGTGGTTCATTTTGTCCACGACACATTGTGCTTCCTGTAACAGTTTTTTTTTATACTCTTGGAGATAATGACAAAGTGTCTACTCCATACATGGTATGTATTTATGGATTATTGTCTGTAATAATATGTTAAAGATTATAACATTTTATGTGTGGTAAAAGAAAAATTATACAAAACTGCCAAATTTTTTATTGATATAAATCAAACAAATTTGTAAATAAAAAACTTTTTTACATATAACAAAACACTTATAATTATTCTTGTGATCTTCCTTGGTGATACTGTCTTCTGATGTCACTGAGAAAAGTTTGCTGCCATTTGATAGAATAAGTATGTACAAACGTAATTTGTTTTCAGTCTGTCTTTAAATTTTTACAATTTTATATTATAATAAAAATGTTATCCTCTCTGTATGTTATTTTTATGTATGTTAGTTATATGTATGTTAATTGTATGTATGTCTCTTATCTGTATGTATGTTATTTGTATTTCTAGAAGCTTCCTGTGTTATAGATATGATAATAACCTTTTTATGGATTTTTGTGTCTCTTTCTTCAACTTGGGTCAAAAGTAGAACAAGAAACTAGAAAAGTAGAACCAGTTTTAAAAAACCCTTCCTGAATGTGTTTATTTTAATATACTTTTAATATGTTTTAATATCTTAAAAGTTGAACCTTTTTATCAGTAAAAAAAACAATATTTTCATGTTTTCTCCCCAAGGATATGTATTAGAAGCCATAATTTTCACAAAGAAAAGCCTGTAACATATGCAACACCTTTTAGTTAAAAATTTATTGAGATTAGGTGAGAGGCGGTTTTGGAGGAATCTTTTTATCTGTTAATGTTTTTTTTTTTTTTTTTTTATTCATAAAGTTCTACTCCTATTTGTGATAGAAATAATGTAAATTATTAAGTTGATTATAAGCTTAAGTTATAATTAACTTAGGTTAAGTTAATTATGAAATATAAAAGAATATGTATATACCGTTAAAGTTTAATAATAATCAAATGATTGTACTATAATCTTACACGATATGCCAGTCACCTCCAAAATATAATCACCCTCATGAATAACAAGATTTACATCCTAGGATTGTAGGGAAAATTAAGGAATGAAGTAGTTTCTCATTGCCAGATCCACTGAGCCAGTGCTCTGTTAGTTATATTATTACACTGAGCCTGCTAAACTGTTGTGATATTTGTTTAGTGTTATGAGCCTGCTAAAACGCTGGTGATATTTGACTATAAATGATCCAGCTGCACACTATTGGCTCATCAGCAAATACTGTTATTTTTAAAGAAAGCAACTCTCACTGCCTTCACATGTACATTTATACAGGTTGTTCAACTTCAAAGAGGCCCCAGTCTCTCAGCCGTTTATAATAAATGCATATTTTTGTTAAAATGCATATATTAGTGTGAGATGGGTAAAATAATGTGGAAGATGATGGTACATCTAGGATTGGAGTGAGAAAGACTGTTTATTGCTTACAAATTTGAGTATTCCCAGTCTGTGTCAAGCACTGGCTTTTGAACAAGTTTGCATAATCATGTGTGTTAAAATGTGGTTAGCGTTGAAAAACATTTGTTTTTGATGAAAGTTATTTAGAGATGAAATCTAATGTTGTGTCTCAACAAAAGTTCAGGGAGAAATTTGGAAAGGAAGCACCTGTGAAAAGTGTTATTCAGAAGTGAGTTAAAGAATTTTTTGAAACATGTTCAGTGTTAGATCAGAAATGTGATAGACACCAGTCAGTTTTAACAACGCATTCATAAAGAACATTGAACAGGCAATTACAAAATTTAAAATCTCCTCATAAATTTTTGCAGAGACTAAGTGGGAAAAGAAAATTTCACAAAGATCCCACACTTCAGCGAGGATAATGCTGAATTATTATCTCTATCAAATGCAGGTTTTCTGTGAGCTAACTAATGCTGATTATGCAAAAAGGGTTCACAACTCTAAATGGTTTAAGAACTTCATTAGAAGTAACATTAGCATTTTGATTAAAAAAACAAATAAAGGACCCTTGTATTTTAAAAAAAAAAACTGGATGCTGCCATTTACCATGAAATTACCCAACAGTTCATAGCCTTACTGCAAGAGGATGAGGGTGACTGCTGGTTGCAACAGGATAGCATTACTTGCCTTACAGCTCATTCTACTATGGAGATGCTACAGGATTTTTTTGGTGGCAAAATCATTTCTAAAGGATTATGGCCACCAAGATCCTCTGATCTGATTAGTCCAGACATCTTTCTGTGAGGTTACTTAAAAAAAATTGTTTATAGGAGCAATCCATATACCTTGCAGGAATATAAAATAAACCAATGACATCTAGGAAATAAACAGAATACAGCTAACAAGAGTAACCAGGAACATTGTCAAATGTATTGACAAGAAATGGGTAGTGAATGGATGGTGAAGGATGTGTTGGCATAGAAATGGATGGAAGTCATTTTCAACATCCTCTGTAAATTATTATGAAAATGTTTGCCAATAAATTATTATTTATAGACTAAACTAAGTGATGGGGCCTCTTTTAAGTTGATTTCTCTGTAGTAGATATTTGAAGATTAATTATATCATATATATCACTTCACCTCCCAGAATCATACTATATTTGGTATTTTGAGCTTCACTGCTAGCCAAAATTGATTCCTCTTAGTTTATCACTTTTTGTTTTATTCTTTAAAAATTAAACCAGTATTTTAATGACTGATTTCGCTGTTGTTTTATAGGTCATCCCTCTGCTTTTTCATCAAATCATTTTGAATAAATTACACTTATTTTATGAAATACACATATTGCTGTACACCAATATTATTAATATTGGTAGATTTTTGGATCCAAACAAATTGTTGAAATTTACTTTTTTTTTAATAAGGAAGATTAGACTTATAACTAAAATTAAATTTTTATACTAATCTGTAATTTTCATTTATCAGCCATTTTATAGAATGAAAGACGTTTTGAACTATCGCATCCATAACTAAGATGTAAGATGATTTATGTGATTAAACAATTAATTTTAATTAATTAATTAACAAATTAATGTAAGCTTTTTGGTGTGAAAAGTCATCCTGGTAAAAAAGGGTATGCAGTTGGTATAAAAAGGGTCAGGCACAGTACAAGTGACCTTGTTAAACCCATTAGGTACAGTTATCAAAATGTTTGCACCATCTCCATTAAACTAGAATAAGAAAATAAGTGTTAAAAATTTGATAAAATATCAGAAACATGAAACAAACATTAAATTGAAGAGAATCATTTTAAGATATCATATCATCAATGAAGTGAAATGTGTGACCTTCATGAGTTATTGTACACTCATTAAGGTATTAACCCGATTCCTGATGATGTGTGTCCTGATTTGTCAGAACATCAGTACTCTGAATATGAACAAACAATTACTCATTAACAAGTTTGCATCTATCACCTGAACTCTACGCAGTGGTACCCAAAAGTTCAGGAAATTAGAATTTCGCACGCGAACCATTGCTGGTACGACCTGCTGCCACTAGATCTGGCTAACAGTACTCTTTGTGAATCAGTGTTCCAACAGCTGTGATGTTGAGAGGCTGCATTGTTGACTTTCGTGTGGTTTTGTAATGTTGTTTTATTTATTTTTTTTGTCTACCTCCAGAACCACTGTTAAAGTATATCTTCAGAGGATGAGATGAATGAATTGTAGCGTGTGTGAAAAATGCCATGCCTGACTGGTATTCGAACCTGGGACCTCCAGATGAAAGGCTGAGATGCTACCACTTGTGCCATGGAGGCCGGCTTTTGTGTTTTACTGCTTCGGCAAAGTTCTAAATGGCAGATTTTAAAGAGCAAAGAACCTTAATTCAAATTTTGCTTCATGCTTAAAAAAAACTGGTACAGAAACCCATCGCATGCTTGTGGAAGCATTTGGTGACAATACTATAGTAAAAGTAAAACATTTTTGTGGTATAAACGATTTAAAGATGGACAAACAACTGTCGATGATGATGAGCTTTCAGGAAGACCATCAACAAGACCATCAACAATCCTCTCGCAAAAGTGCGAGAGGCTATTGTTGCAGATCATGGACAAACAATCCATAATGTTTGTGCAATGGTACAAATGTCATATGGATCCGTGCAACACATGTTGTCGGACAATTTGAACATGAACATGAGACGCATTGCTGCAAAATTTGTACCAAGACTGTTGAACGCTGAACAGAAACAAAATCGTGTAGCTGTCTGTAGTGTATTGAAAAATTCAAAATTCAACAAGAGATGACCCTAATTTCATCTCCAACATCATAACCGGTGAGACATGGGTGTATAGGTATGACCTTGAAACTAAGCAGTTGAGGAGATTCAGGAAGAAACGCAGAACGTGCTTCGAACACTTACACCTGCAGACTTCCAGGGATGCATGGAATCATGGGAAAAACACTGGGATTGCTGTATCAATGCCCAAGGGAACTACTTTGAAGGAGACGGTGGAAATTAAAAGTTATGGTAAGCTATTTTATTTTTATGGTAAAATTCCCTGAACTTTTGGGTGGCATCTCGTATACTACATCAAAAATCTTCTTATAGAAATTATCATCCAAGTATAGATTGATGGTTTCTGAAGGAACAACCTTCCTGTTCCTTAATTTCGTGGAATATGGAAGTATTCAAATGGAACCATAAACCATTAATTTAACTCAGATGGAGGATATCTGTATTTGGTAAGAACTGATTTACAATTTTACTGCACAGTATGAAGTTTTTTATGTCACCTCTGAAATTTTTAAAATGATTTTATTACTTTTTCTGGTTTTTATTTAAAAATCACAATTTAAGGTTATTGAAATTCTAATATTTGCGTAAAAAATTTCAGAATAAATTAAGAGATATGCTTTTGTAATATTTTACTATAAATTTTATGTAAGTAAACTTTTTTTTTCAGGGTCATATAAATCTTGGTAAAAAAGGGTATACAGTTCCAAGGTCAGGCACAATACAAGTGACCTTGTTAAACCCATTAGGTACAGTTATCAAAATGTTTGTAGTCATGTATGATCTCTCTGATATGCCTGCTTACTCATGTACCTTCCTTAGGCAGCGTACCTTCTATATGCCTGCTAATCAGGAGAAGGAACCTGTAGAAAATGCACAAAAATACCTTCGCTACCTCATTCATTTACGGTAAGTATTTCATTTTAAATATGTATCTCCGTGTAAGTTTTTGTGAACAAATTTTTTTTAATTGGAATAAAACTATAATACTATCTTATAAACCAGCTTTTAGGATATACTTCACCAAATATACGTAAATAAAAGCTTCAAAGATATTTCTGTAAAATCGCTGTCAATTTGTATTAAATATATTTATTCTTACTTCTCAAAAACTGCTACAAGAATTTTGGGCTGAAGAGATTTCAGCTCCATTTAATGTCCAGTCTTTAATTTCTCTCCAAGTTAGCTAACCCAAGATAAGTCAGTTTCTTTTTTTAAATTTACAGCCATATCTCTGTTCTTGATCCATATTTGTTTGTTTTTTTTTTCACTAGAAGGAAGTATATTTGACTTATTATCATAACACTAACAAATGTGTTTGGAAAAAAATAATTGTTATGACTTTTTTATTATTCATTCCTTGAAAACAGATATTTGGCAAGGCATTTTTTGAGATAAATAGTCCATTAAATTTTCAGCTATATGTTCTCCTGGGAGTAATTTCAGTTAAGTTTACTTATATAATGAAAAATTGCTAGAAAAATTGGTAAGGCTTCCCTTTTGAGCCATAACATTTGGTTTTATAGCATGTGAATAAATAAACTTTATTATAATCACTTTTTTTAAGCCAATGGAAAGCAAGATAAAACACAATAACGTTTTAAAATTATTCAATATTAAATTAGTTTCCTTTAAAATCCGGAACTTTTCCTTCCAAAGGACTTTTCAAAGCTAATAGTAACTCCTCTTCAATGGAGTTACCATCAGCATTGTTGTTAATCACATCCATCGTAAAAATATTAGGAAACCCCTGATGTAAACATATTGAATAAACTATTTAATTTATATCCCGCTACTTTTAATGGTTTTCTAGTATTATTATTGGGAAGTTAAATAAGTGAAAAAAATTTTTTTTTTTTTTTAGAATAAACTGTGGTTATAATTCTATATGATTTTAACTAATGAAACAAAATAGCCTGTAAACACTAGAAAACTTTTTCAGATATTTTAGAAAAGCATTGAAGGTACACAAAAAATCCAGTAAATATACTTCTGCTGCATTCCTTCTTGAATCTATGGCTTTATAATTTAACAATCAATTTTTTATTCTTCCTAGTATAATAGGATTATACATATGATTCATATGTATAATTATTATACATATGATCATTCTTTTAAAGATAGTAATAACACTTAAAACAAGAAATTATCAAGCTTTTAAAAAAAAAAGTCAGATTTTTCATAAATGTATAAACAAATTACCAGATGTTAACATTTTACATGATGAAAAATAATATGTGTAGCATTTTTCTCTATCATGTTAGTAAATCTTAAAGTGATTTTAAGATAATTTAAAATTATGGTGTATTAGTTAAAAAGTAATGTGAGTTTGAGAGCCTTTCGTAGTCCTTTCTAGGCAAACAGTAACATATATTGATAGAACCACAAATTAAATGTGGACTTATGATTGTAAAACAGTACTGATTTCAGTTTGATTTGGTTGAAAAATTATTTAAATTTACAATTTAGATAATCAAGAAGTATGTTTTATAAAAATTGTAAGTTCATTTTTTATTTTTTGTTTAATGGAAGAATTTATCAATTGTTAAGTAATTTTTTATTATTATTTTGTTTTCTGTAGCAATTTTCTATCTTGATTATTTGTTATAATAGGTTTTTTATTTTTTATAATATATTGAATTAAGTTTTTGTAATACACTAAAATCTTTAGCTCATTATGACAAAAAACTATTTTTTTTTTGATATTTCATATTATTCAAAGGTTTAAAGGTTAATAATAAATTGAACTGTAATGTAACATATCAGAAATTTTTTATTTGAAGTGTTAAAAATACAATTCTGGTTGCAGGTTTTTTGTTATCAAAGTTAAGCTTTTACATATTTTTTACTCTGTTATTGTGATATCATTATCTAAATAAATTTTTTCTTTCTTTAGGTTCACAAGCTCAAAGTCTGGTCGGATTTCCTTACACACAGACATAAGAATGATAATATTTAGGAAATCTGACCTTGATACTGCTACTGGCCACGGATTGGATATGGCATATGAGCTACGTTCCTTTACACATGGCCCAAAGAATCCAAAATTTTCTCCTCGGAAGTAACTACATGTTTTTTTTTTTTTGTTTACACATTAATAAATCAGTTGTAAATATACCATTTTGTTATATATTATATTGTTTTGCATACATATATTTTTTTTTTTTTCACCTTTTTTGTGGTCAGTAATATGAAGTGCATTTCAGAAACTTTTTGTTCTTGTAAATTATTTTTTTATCTGTGGAAAAAATTTATGTTCATTATACTCAGGTATTTTATTTGCATAATAGGGCTACTTTTATTAATTCATTATGAATTGTTCTGTAGATTTCTAAATTTAATTAACTAAAAAGAACTGAAGCTGTAGTTAACCTTTATGCAGGTACACTTAAAAATGCAGCACCAGTAGGCATTTGTTTGACTCTGTACACTACTGTAAAAATAATATTATTTTTCCTAATACCTGTAAATGTAATTTTGTTTAAAATCACCTTTGTGATCTGGTCATATAGTACATTATCATATATAGTGTTCATTATCTGGAAAAAAAAATACTTTCATCTTTGTTTAAAATTTATTGTTATCTAAAAACTAAACATAATTATTTCCTATTTTCCTCATTTTATATATTTGAATTGAAAAATTCCAAATTTATGTAGCTTATTCTTGAATTGTAAATGTTAATTTAAAACTGTTCAACTAAAATGTATTATAAACATCGACTGATCTTGCCTTAGTAATTCTTTATTTGTTAATTTTACACTAAAACAAAATCAGAAATTAAATATTATCAATATTAATAGAATATCTTAAGGTACACCTATAAAATAATAATATAAAAGTTTTTTGTTATTTGTTATCATAAAATTACACAAATTACATTATAGGATATAAAGAATACAAAGACATTTGTATATTAACATTGCATTAAAAAATTACATGAATAAAAGTTGTTATAATCTGTTTCAATAATTACATGTTTTTATTCAGTAAATATAAGTAATTAACAATAAAGTCTAATTAAAAAAAAAAAACAGTGTTAAAACTAAAAAAAAAAATTCTTTTCAAGTACCTAGAATTTCATACAAAATCATAAATATCCGTGTTAAGTCCAATACAATTGCCACCACTTATAAATACAAGGGACATTCATTAATTAATGAGACAAATTGATGTAGAGAAAACCGATCTATTCAGTGATAATGAAACTTAAACTACTTTCAATATAGTCTCCAGCAACATTTAAACACTTGTCTCACTATTCTGTGAGCTTTCTGATTCCTGAAGCGTAGAAGCCTTTACCATGCTTGTTTGAACCATTCGTGTACCTCTTTTTTGACCACTTCATTGTCATTGAACTTCTTCCATCTAAAAAGTCTTCAAGCAAACCAAACAAATGAAAATCAGATGGGGCAATACCTCCCAACCCAACTTCTCAAACGTTTCTTCTGTTCTCTGAGCGATGTGGGGGTGCATATTGTCATACAAGAGAATCACACCCTTTCAGAAAGCAACCTGATGTTTTCACGTTATTGTGGGCTCACTTTCTGTTAGAGCATGTTAGAATAGTACTTACTGTTCACAATATGAACATGAACAATATTTCTTCTAAATATTCACTAAAAATTTGGCTTTGCAAGTCCCCAAAGATTGTCAACGTCACTTTATCGGCTGACGAGTGAGTTTTGAACTTTTTTTTGGTGGGTAAATCCAAATCCATTTAAGACTTTGCTGTTTGGGTTCAGGTTTGAAATTGTGTATCCACCAGGGGAAGTGTAGGAAGTTTTTTAAGGGACTGTTTGAACCTTCCGCTTCAAACAGTCCCTTTAGCTCAGAACAAATGGGGATACGAGTGTCTTTAGGGGTTTGTGTCAACTGTCTTGGAACTCATCTTGAACATGTTTTGTGATGATTCAATGCGTCATAAATGATTGAATGCGCAGTTCCAAAATTAATATTACACAAACTAGCAATTTGGGAAATTTTGACTTGCCTGTCTTCGCAAGTAAGATCATTTATGTGATTTTGCAGCACACCAGTCAAAACTGCAACTCCTCTTCTAGAGCAATAGAGATCAGTCACACTTGTTCTCCCCAAATTAAAAAGTTCCACCCACTTATATTCATTACTGCAGTCTAAACACTTTTCACCACATTATTTCAACATTCTTGAGTAAATTTCTGCCAGCTTCACACCTTCTGATAGCAAAAATTTTATCACTGAACATTGCTCTTCCAGTGTACACATTTCAGGCGAAGCTGACATTTTGAAATCAACAAAAGAGGTTATGTTCAGATTTCTTATGATTGAACAACTGACTAAATATGTTCTCAAGACTGCCAACTTGACCCACAAAAAGATCCATTGTCACTGAATGAACCATTTTTTCCTGCATCACTTTTTGTCATTAATTATTGAACATCTCTTGTATATACTTTCTGTAAAAATTTGAAATGCTAAAATAATATTATTTTTATCCTAAATAAATATACTAGGAGTTAAACCAAAGGTGTGGTGATAAGATTTTTTACTGCAAATATAAGAAAAGATTTTTTCCAGGCAAAGTGTAGAGCCCAAAAATTTGCCTGCACAAGGGTTAAAAATTGAATTTCAACAATGAGTATTTAATAAATATGGTATCTTAAGTAACCTTTAATTGTTTGTCTAGTTATAAAATATTACTTTAAGTAGTTAAGTTTTGAGATTGTTAATTGTTTGTGTTCTTAGTTGATGGAATATACATTTGTTGGTTTACTTTTATTTTGTAAAAGGATGTATTGATAGTTTTGTTTGAGTACCTTGATTATTTAGTTGTTTTATGGCTGTATCAATCATTACTTATGTTAAAAAATTTAATGATGTATTGGATAGATCATTAGAAATTATCAAAAGTTTATGAACTATGTAATCAAATATTATGAGTAATCTATATATAAGAAAATATATTGCAAAACTTTTATGTGACTACAACTACTTTAACTTGTTCAAAAAATTTCCATTAAAATTATTTACCACACTTCAAGTATTTGAATTAAGGAACATATTTAACCCTTTTCTGCCTAAATACAGGCCTGTAAATCTATTTGTAGAAAGTATTTTATTTTCCTTCAGTTGTTTAATTAAAACAATAGACTAGCATCTCGTTTATAAAAAATAATTTTACACTCAAGGTAATCTTAGATGGCAAAAAGTTAGTTTAATACAGAAGGTAAAGTATAGCTGTTTTAGACAATTAAATAATGAAATTATTAATAAATTCTTATATTAGATTTAGATTTTAAGTAATGGGAAAATTATGCATTATCATAAAGTTTATTTTAAGTTTAATTTTGTTAAAATTAGGTAAAAAGATTATACAGAAGACTTGTGAACTGAATTTTTAAAAATTTGTAAGCAATAATTTCAGTTATAATCAAGATGTTTCAGATTTTTTATTAAATAGATAAACGCTTATAAATATACATATACATACACACACACCCAGACAAAACAAGTTTTTACACAATATATGGAAAGATAGTTCTTAAAGTTATTTTTCAAAGTAATTATGAAAATAAAACTCTTTTAGTCATAAATAAATATAAAAAAAATAGTTGAATAGTGAGTCTTTATATCAATAAGAACAAATTTTATTGATTCTTGGCAGTAAAGGGTTTAAAAATTAGTTTTCATCTAATTTATATAGTAATTCAAATATATGTTATTACATATTTATAATTGTCTATTATTTATAATTATTCAGGTATTGATTTTCTTTTTAATCCGTTCTGTTAGTTATTGCTTGTATTTCTGTTTTATTAAATTAAGATGGATGAATTTAGATATTTTATTGTTAAATTTTATTTTATAAGTTTAAGCTTAAGGTTGTGCACAGTTAATATTATTATTAAAACTGATGATATAATTATATTTTTCATAGATAGTTTTCCGTATCTTCAGTGTTTGATGCATGCAATATGAATGTCAGTACTCTTATACTTAATATTCTACTTGATATCAGTACATTTGATCATTATAATCTTACAGTAATATACATATATCAATAGTAATTGGTGCTAAATATTTTATTGCTGTGGAGTATTATAACCATATTATTGTGTAGTATTTGTAAAAAAGAGAATCAATAATTATTTAATTAAAAATATAATTATATAATAACTACTTTTCTTATTTTATGACAATACTAGTAATAAATTATTTATTGTTGATTTTATAATAGGTTTTTTAACTTATTATTGCTTTTCTTTTTTTTCTTTTACATTGTTTAATGCACGTATAATGCTGCTTCTAAAAATGACTTGTAAATGAATATTAGTAAGTAATAATGAGGACATTTTGCATAGAAGGAATGCAAGTAACAAGGATGAATACTAAAGACATAAATTATTTTGTCTTAAGAGATTGTAATTCTACTGCGATTCAATGGCATTTCACAATATTAATCTTGTTGTTTGTTTACTTATCAGCATTTTCAGTCATTCTTCAATCCTTTTATATTACCACACCACCAGTTTAAGTCTTTGTACATATTTTTGTAGTAAATTATATAGGAAAAATAGATCCAAATAAAGATTAATTATTATTTGAATGATAGTACTTTTTTTTTAATATTGTGATTTTTGCAAGAGCAGTAAATATAAGAATACATTTATTTATATAACTATTTGCACTAATATTTTATTGAATATTCAAGATAACGTTTATAAATATAAATGAGAATTTATTTGGAAGCAGCATTGCTAAATCTAAATTACTTTTTATTCAAATTTATATAAAATTAATATCCTTCTGTCTGGTCTTCAATTTAACTGATTGTATAAAAGAAAAATATCCTCTACTTTTTTACACTTTGCTTAATCACTTATATATTGATTATTAAACAGAATCTTTCCTTTTTTTCTTTCCTGATTGTTAAAGTATGTAGCATTGAAAAAATATTTCCATTAGTAAAAAAATAATACCACCCCCAGATTTCTGTGTTTCCTGATGTTTGACATCCCTAAATTTAAAACTGCGTATGCATGTATAAATATATTTATTATTATGTACATTTGGTTTTATATCTCAGGAATAGTTTCCTATCATGTAATTTGGTTCAGTACATGTTATTAGAATTATTTATCAGTAATGCAATTTAGAAGCAGCATGTTATATTAAAGAGATTATTGTTTCTATTATTTTTTTTTTTTAACTGGATGAATATGTGGGAAGAATCGATCAGGTGCATTGTATCTTAAAAATAGTAAAACTTTATGAAATCATATTCATTTTTTTTCTAGCTTAATATATCACTTTAAAAAAAAATATAACACTGAATAATTTTTTAATATCTGTTATAAAAATGGGTATGTGCCCCTTCTGTTTTTCTTTAAAAAAAAAAAATTATAAACATCTTTCTTTTAAAAATGTTTCTTTTTAACAAAAATTTTATAAAAGAATGTTTTTTATGTTTTTTTTTTTTATAAATTTGTATTACTTCTGTTTGTTTCAACTGTACAAATTTATTCAGTTTTTTTTTATTTTCTCTGAGTTTTGGCACCGTCACATTGGAAACAGTCTTCAAACCTTCACAGGGTAGGAAAATTTACATCCCTCTTCCTAAAATTATGAGTTATATAAATTTTTGTAAGGTTTTTTTTTATTTTTTTAATAAGGTGTTATCAGGATGAGAATAGTTTCAAATGTTATTACAAGCTTATAGTTATATTTGTAATTTTTTGAAGTAGATTTTTATTCAGATAATTTTAAAATTCATTGTTTGAAGTGCTTCTAAGTACACTTTATGATACCTTGTGACAAGAGTACCTTAATACAGAATTTAATTTGTGGATTTTTTTTATTTTACTAGTTTAATGAATCTGAATATATTCATTAGTTATAATTTCTAGCATGATTGTTAGGTCTAACTTATTTTTCTAATTAAAGATTGTCTTGTTTTATAATACATGTTAATAAAAAATTTACTGTATCTAATTCAAATTAATATTTAATTTAAATATTTTATGCAAGAAGGTTAACAGTTTTTATGGGTTGCTCATTAAAATAACAGTATATAATGCTTAGTTGGTTATAATTTTAATTTTTCATGATAATTTGTAATAAAGAATAGAGATTTTATTACAGTTCATATTCATATGAGAACTTCAGTAAAGTTGTTAATGTATTTTAAGTGTGCATTCAATTACACCTTTTTTTAACACGTTGATTATAGACCATTTATAATGTATATGATGCACTTTTATTTTATAAAGTGGGCAACACACACTGTGCATCATATATTGCTCATATGTAAGTCTTATATTCATTATCTCTTATTTTCTATCTCTCCAATTTTTAATTACAAAGCTTTTTTGGTATATCAAACTGTGATGTATTAAAATTTACATACTGAATGAAAAAGAAACATGTACTCAATATTTACAAAAACATTACATGAAAACGAATCAATTTTAATACACTTAATTGAATAAATATACAAAAATATATATTGTTATGTTTACATAATATATGTATGCTTGCATTTTGAAATTTATTTTATATTTTTTATGTAGCATATCCAGATACACCAGATTTCTGTGATTTTTTAATATTTAACAATTTTTTGTTTAAGTTTGTTATTTTTTACCAAAATGAAAGTAGAGAAATTTTATTTATACAAAATATGTTACTTCTTACAGTTTTAGCCTTAAAAAGAGTTAAGGCTGTTAATGCAAACAGTAAAAGTGAAGTTGTATATTAGTAAGTTTTTTAAATTCTGTATAACATAATTGTATTAATACTATATACAGGTATAAAAATGTTCAATAAATAATTGTTCCTTTATATATACTGTATAAACAGTTATAAAAAAAAAAAATTATTGAGGTAAAAAATATTACTATTAAAATAAACTATTATAGCAGTTTCTTTTGTTTCATTATATCCATTTTTCACTGGAGGTTTTTTTTAGGGGGAGGGTTTTGGTGAATTTTTATAAGTGGATGTTCTTCCTGATATGATTCTATTTCAAGGAACATGATTGGAAATTTATAGTAAGTTAAAAAGGCCAGTAAAATTCTGTACAATAGTAATTAGATGCAATGTTGCATCATTTTATTGTCTGTTGTAGCATTGTAAAATCATGAACACTATTTCAGTCTCATAATTTAGGTTAATTTATTCATTTAACCTAAAAAAAAAAAAAATTATTTAAAAAATTAAGTTACTCTTTTCTCAACAAATTAAAATGTTTATAATGTGCTAGCATTATTTTATTTTTATGAATCCTTCATTATTTTTCTTCCTTCTTACACTATTCTGTCTTAAGAATTATGTTTTATGTTCTGGCATATCTGATGTCAGTAGTTACCATATAAAATTATATGACAATTGTTGTTATAATTTTGATAATTACGAAGCTACCTGTATCTTTAATTGATATTACTATCAAATATGCTGTGACTTTGCATGCTTATATAATTCTGACATTTAATCTCTTTCTCATTTAAAGATTGTATGTAATTGTCTTTGTAATTTTTTCTTATTGTAGCAGTTTTTTAAATCCTTCAAATCACTAGATAAATATTATTTTATCAATTTGGTATGTGCACATTTCTCTTTTTCACTTCTTTTTAAAATTTTCAGAAAAATCAATATTTTTTTAATGTACTACACCACATTATTTGATGCATTTAGTTACAGCATGCTTCCTTTGAGTAAATCATATATTTTTATAATTTACATAAATACAGGTAGTATGAATGCATTCATTTAAATTGCTTTTTATTATCTGTTAAATAGAATAATTAAAGGCTGTATCCAGTATAGTTTGTGTTTTAGACAACTTTAACATTTTCAGCGCAGTATTCACTTATTTATATGTCACATGTTTGTTCAGATTTTCAGTTAAGATAATATCTGAGATAACCTAACCTAACTTTTAACTGGATGTAATTTTGTTAGTAATTCTGCATTAAATGTAACAATCTGAATTATAAAATTAAAACAGTTTTTCAACCCGTACATTCAAGCAAAAGCTCATTAAATTATATATTAAAACCAATAATTAGTTAATATAAAAGTTATATATAATGGTTAACTGTCTATAACTTTATAAAACTAGAAAACTGTTTTTTTTTTATGTTACCTCTCCTATGTATATCCAAAAATATTGTTCTGTAAATTCCCATTTTTAAATCTCTAATATTTCATAGTAATTCAGTGTATGCTCAGTAACTTAATAAATTTTGAAATAGATCTACCTTTGACATCACATTTTATCTGTTCTTCAAAAACAGTTGGTTAAAAGTAGATAAGTAGTCTGGTTTAATTTTAAATGAATTTTTTACAAATTGTATTAGTTGTTTCAGCGACATAAATACTGCTTTAAGTACATGAATTCTGATTTTACTACAGAACAGTTCCACACTTGATTTTGTGGTAGATATTTATAAGATTATTTATTGTACCAAAAGATAACCACAGATAACAATATTTTCATAATTTATAATAACTAAAACACATTTTGACTATATAAAACACATTATGTGTTCTATATGTTTAATTTTGTTTTATCTTGCTTTTCATTTAATTTTATAAAATTAAACAGTAATTCAAGTATTAATTATATGTAAAATGTTTTACTTTTAAAATTAATTAGTCAATAAATAAATAAAATGAATTCTTTGTTATTCAGTTTAATAATTTTTAATTAATAGAACTACCTGTACATTCATAAATACGCATGTCTTTCATTTTTTTTTTTGTTATATTATTAATATATAGTTTGATTGTAGTATAGTAGTTTATTTGATTTTTAGATTAGTGATAATTTTAAGTGAATAAGAAATATATGTATATTTATTATTAAAAATTTTGTTTATGTTAAAAGAGGTACGAGTAAACCTTTAAGGTTAAATATTTTATCTTTTCGTTGCGTTAAAATAAATAATAATTAATTATAGATGTAGAAGAAACAATTTTTTTATGTAGGTATTAAAAGATTGTTTATTTTATTGGATTCTTAAAGTAAAAGGTTTTTGTCTTATATTTTACAGTTTAATCTACAGTTACTACGATGTAACTTGTTATTTACTATTATTAATTTTTTTACATTATAAGGGTAATTAATACATACATTGTACGGTATAAGTGTACAATAAATACATAAATGAAATTACAAAATATTTACTATAAATTCAGTCGTTATTTTTCATTACCATTTTAATGCCAAAATAGCATAATACTTACTGATTCAATCATCTTAGAGGAATAAGTTTTGTTTTCATTATCCATAGTATAAAATTGCCATAAAAATATTCAGTATATTTCTGTATGCTGATGAACGGAAATTTATTTAAACAATAATTAGATGTTACTCAAATCATATGTGTAGTTATAAATGTTGAGGTTTACCTACAATGATAGTTTTTAAGATATGATGATAATAAGGTTTTAAATTTCTGTTTATATTTATGACTTAATTTATCATGGTGTATCTTTATTTCAATGTTTTCTCGCTTTTTAATGCAAAATTAACTTAATATGCAAGTTTTTTCTCTAATCTCTTCACACATCCACACATGCATATATAAATATAGATATCTATATTTATAAAAATGCTGTTTTTCTGTTAGAAGAAGTGTCCTGTGATGAATTAAAAAACAACCTAAAATTGTTAGATAAGATATGTAATATAATTTTGATTATACTTCGTTTTTCATAAGAATGTGAGCTGGGCTTTTGAAAATTTGTTATAATCTCATTTCATTCAGTCAATCTGAGGAACAGATTACCCATGACTTCACGTGATCATTAGTAGATGCAGTTAATGCTGCTACCTTCATCTCCTACTTACAATGTGTTTCTGTGTATATATCCAATGAATTTCATACTTTCTTTAAGTAACTCTACTTATGACATCATATTAGAGTAATAGAAGTGGTTTATAAATGTGCTTTCCACCAACTAGTTTCCTGTTGAACATTCTTCCAGATAACAAGTTATTAGTGGTGTAGAAGTGAATTTATAAAAGTGTTTTTTTACAATTGGTACTATTTTTCTGAAATCCTGGAATAAAAAAAGATCAATAATTAAAGCAGGTGCTACCTTGTTTTACAGTTCTGAGAGAAATTTAATTATAAATAAATAAAACTTCATTAATTCAAAATATATAAAGCTAAATCCTATTCTAAATGCACTTACTGCAAATTTAGTGTACGCATAGTGTATAGTAGCGTGATGTTTCTAAAAGACTTAGTGAAGTCACCAGCTGTGTATTCTTACAACATCACATTTGTAGAATACATGTATAAATCTTCATTACCAACTGAAAATTAAAGATTATTTGTAGAAATATAACAATTAAGTATTACACTACAGAATACTTGTTTAGACAGTTGTTTGTTACGTAAAGAATCTGACATGTAGATGTTGTAGAAATTATATGACAAGAGATTGAGTCATTTTATATCCTCATTACATCTTACAAATAGCTTTTTTATAAAATATACTTCATTTAATTTTATGTTAAAATTTTTTTGTTACATTATAATAATAACATAAAATAAATTATTTTCTCTTTGAAATTAACTTCAATTCAAAATTCAGTGAAAAATAATGAATATATAAATTTAAATTAGGTGTAATTTATGTTATTATAAGAATGTTGATTTCTGTCTATTTAAAATCAAATATTTTATTCTAACAGTTGATAAAAGAATTATTATTAAAGATTCATGATATGCATAGACATTTCATGATTCATTTCAATTTTATCACCAATGATTTATAATTTCAACAGTTAACAATATGTTTAAAGAGTTTCTTTATGTTGTTTATTACAGAAAAAAATTGCATGTTGGTAAACATGTACCTAATGCTTAATACTTTATATAGTTGATCAACAAAAAAAAAGAAAAGAAAAAATCATATATTATAATTTGATAGTAATCATATATTTAGATTTGTTAATAACGACTTAGTGAAATAAGAAACTAAACTTTAATATATTTTTATTTTTTTTATTCTTTAAATGAAGATATCATTTCTTATCTTGTGCAGTTTTATTGGTAGTGACAAATTGATGTGGTTTAATATTCAGTGTTTGAGTAGAGCCCACAGTGTGTTGCTCTTCTCCTAGTGTGTTTCTCTTCTAATGGATTAGATAATATGTTCTTGTAACAAAAATTTTATTTTCACGTTATGTTCAATGTTGCCATAATGAAATTTCTTTTATGAATTCTCCACATAAGCTTGAAGCTTGTGCCATGGAAATATAAAATGGAAATTTTGCAGCTAATGAAAATGCCAAGCCTTGACCAGGATTTGAACCTGGGACTTCTGGATTAAAGGCTGAAATTCTACCACTCTGCAGTTAAGCAGTTGGTAGGAATGATATAAAATCATTTGTATTTTTTTCTGAGTTCCTTCATGATATTTTTTCGTTATCACTTCCTGTTAATAAAATTGTATCTATTTTAGTAAGATATCTTCGTTTTCTTACTCCATGCCATAGGCATCTATTTCTGTTCTGGTCTTTATAGCCTTAACTCACCATATGGTCACTACATCATTTCCTTAGTTAACCTATATTTTCTTCACAATAGGATTGTATTTCTTAGATTCAGCAGGAATTCTCCCTGATGGCATCTTTCCACACATGATCTTTCCACTTCTCTTTGTAATTTTGAATTCTCCAATTTGAAGATTTTATTTGCAAATCTTCACGAATTGTATCATTTCTTATCCTGTCTAATCTTAAACTAACTTTCACACCTTTTAAAAACCACATACCTGCTGCTTGGATTCTACTTTCTTCCTTTTTACCCAAAACCCAGGATTCGGTTCTATACATCAATACAGGTACCACCATCTTATAAAATTTGAATTCTGTCTCTCTTCTTATCTTATTTTTTAGGCTTCTATGTATTGTATCACACAATGTTTCAAACTTTCTTATTTTATGATATACAACTACATCCTTTCCATAGGTGCATTCTAGGTATTTAAAAGCAGTAACCTGCTCAAAAATGGGATCTTTTGTCACAATTTTAGATCTCGCTAACCATTTTCTTTAGAATGCCATAATTTTTTATTTTGTAGCTGATATCTGTAGATCATATTTATGGCATATTATATCCAAATGAGAGATGGAGTATTGCAGATCTTTTATGTCCTTAATAAAGATTTGGTTATCCACAAATAGAAATATGTTTATCAAACACTTCTGTTGCAACTTTATCCCTACATTAACTCTTTCTCTCTGCTGTTCATCCATATAAATATTGAACGAAGATGGGGAAAGGCTGCAATCTTGTCTTACTTTTTCATTAAGTTCTATCTATTTTGATACTACTTTAGGAGTTTGAATTACTGTTCTTGATGCTTCATATAAACTTCTATTAACTGGTGTACTATTCCCCCACATCTTAGAAGTT
Source organism: Zanna intricata (assembly GCA_010016005.3). NCBI lineage: Eukaryota > Metazoa > Arthropoda > Insecta > Hemiptera > Fulgoridae > Zanna > Zanna intricata. The sequence goes on along the minus strand of JAAAKQ030206446.1, from coordinate 31,308 downwards.
GCCAAACTTTATCTCTACGTATAGAATCAAAGACCTGTATTAAATTTATAAATGGTAAATAAGTTTCCAAATTAAATTTCTGTCTTTCCTCTATTAGTTGTTGGATTTTAAAAACATTATTTGTGCAGGATCTTCCAGGTCTAAATCCACACTATACTTCTGAAATCCACGTTATAATTTTCAATTTTCTATTTATGATTTTGTGTACATCCTCTCCAGTTTTCAATACACTTATTCCTCAATAATTTACCACAACCCATTTTGTCCCCTTTTATTAAATATTGACAACACAATTGCAACAGTCCAACTTTTAGGAATTAATCACTGCATCCAGCACATATTTAAAAAAAATGAACTTTATAAACATCAGAGCTTTATAAACATTTTTCCATATTTAAACAATTCCATAAGTCCTTCTACATGGTGCCTTCCTATTTTTCATTCCTTAAAAGCCAAATCTACTTCATGTCCAGCAAATTAACATTATTACCATTTGTTCGGTCCACCTTTTTAACTTTTTAGAGGATCCCACCATAATCCCATATAATTGATTGCTATTCTCTTGCACTCCTAGTGTATTTATTGATATCTTTTTTCTTGACAAAAGAGTTGGTAATATTCAATCCATTATTTGTTGCAGAATACAGCATTTCTCTACTGTTGTCATTTAGACAATTTTTCCCATATGTGCCCAGGATCTATGGAATAGGCAGATTTCCCATGCATATATTAAAACCCCCTGCCACAATTAAACGGTCTGTTTGCATTTGTTCACTGTCTTTTGAAGATGGTCATAAAAAACCTCTTTCTCCTTCTTATTCCCTTCTTCTGAGAATAGTTTTTTAATTCCTTCAGGAATTAACAGTACTGAAGGAATTAACATTTATTTAAGATATTGGAACTACATTGACTTTTTTTCATTTTCAATTCTCTATTGTAATCATCCTCCTTTCCATTCAAATCTCTAAAATACCATACTGGTAATTTTAATGTCTTCTTTATTCCAAATCGTTTTTCTTTCTGACATTTCCAATCTAGATTCCCTAGTAATTCGTTACGATTTCCAAGGCTATCTTTAGGCCTGCGAGTATATATTTTTCTGCAGGAAACCACCCTGCCGTGCAACCCCCAACCTGGAGAACCAAGGGATTTGTATAAAGTGCTCTTTTATTAGATAATCAGCCTTCACTATGACTCAAAAAGCATTATCCACTCTTGATTCTCTTTCATGCTTTCTTCCCTAGTTTAAAATTCATCTTTAATGTACCCAAGTCACAACTGATAAATAATTTAATAAATTATAGCTCTCTATGTGAACTTTCTGAATGGTATATACTTACTTTTAATGCATTTTGGAACTCTGTTCCATCCTCAGAAAATCACTCACTGGAAATCTATCATTACATAAAGATAAAATGAAAGACAAAAAAAAAATATACTAAGTCATAACACAATCAACATGTAAAACAATGCACAAATGCGACGTGTGCACACCATCATCCATGCAGAGCGATATGTCCACGTAGAACATTTATGTTTCCTAGGTTTTTCCACCCTCTCCACCAGGAATTTACTCTTTATCTGCCTTTGAGAACCACTGACAATATGTCCTTTGCAATGCTTATTTAATGGCGGCTCTTACTACATCACAGCACTGTCTTTGAATATATGTACGATTTAATAGAATAACTCCGCTGCAGACCTACCCTTACTGCATCCTGATAGTACTGCCATCTCTGTCCAAGACTGCTTATTTAGTAAACCTTATTTAGAGCTGCTCTTATTGAAGGACAACTGCTCTCTGCCACCATGCATCCCGCCCAGTAATTGCGGCTTGCTCTGAGTAAGAAATTATATTAATAAAAATTTTATGACCTAATCAATATTTCTCAGTTAAATACATTTCTCTGTTCCAGAATACGTGCAGGTGGAGAAAAACCGTTACCTATCAATGTGATGAATAACTTATTTTTTATGTATTAGTTATTTTTATATGTTTTAGGTGATGATGTGGTTTTATTTATAATTATCTCTCTCCATAATATATGAAATATTAAAAATTAAAATTATTGAAAATGTAAATTAGTGAAGTTTTATTTTATGTAAATATTTAATGTTTATTTTTGTTTTATCATTCTTTGAAAAGTGTTCTTGATATAAAAATTTAAGTCAGTAAAATTGAAGATTTCTATCTAATATACTTTTTAATCTTCACCCAAATCCTATGCTGTTGCTTCACATGATAATTGATTTTCTGTCATTTTCTCACTTGCTTTATATTTTGTCAAATATTTTTATAAGCATAAAAATATATTTTTCAAAATCTTCTGAAGATCTTATTTTTTTAATTTTAGCCTCCATTTCTTATCATTATGAAAATGGTTGTTTTCTTTTATATACTTTATTTTGTTCTGCCCGATTAATCAGAATTTTAAATATCATGTTTAATACGTTATTTCCAAGAATGAAATGTTTTACAGTGTTTTGAAACGACCTATTTCAAAAATAAAATTTCCAGTTATTCTTTGCAATCACAAGTAACACCTGGATTTGATAACCTGATTATCAAATACAGACAACAAAATAATTTCTTATTTATGTTACACAATTACTTCACCAGTTTATTACAAATATACTTAATTTTTGGAATAAAAATAAATGTTTCCATGATGCTCAATAAGTCATTACTTTAAAATACATGCATAGAAAGACAATTAGATGTATGTTTTTATAAAATTGTGAGAGGTTGTAACAGAATTTTTAAAATTAACCAAGGACACTATTTTAACATTTAACATTTTTATAGGTTTGAAGTATTTAAGTGTAGAAAATACTCGAAGAGATTACACCATGGTAATACATGAATAATAATCAGTTAATCTGTTTTACTTGTTTAGTTTCACTCTGTCAATAATAAAATAAATTTTAATGATTAAAAAAAATGATGATGATGATAATAATAATAATAAATGTAGTGTCAGTAAAACATATTTTTTTATTATTTAGAATAATATACTAAAAATATATTTTCATATATATAAATTGATTTAATTAAATATTTTAAGTATTAATTCATTTTGTAAATAAATGGTAAATGGAAATTCCTGTATCATTACGAAAGAAATAATATTAAATTAAATGTGTTTGAGTATAATTTATAACAAAATAAATGTAAATTTATTCTTATAATCATATTTTTGTTGTAATTGTTGAGAGTTTATTTAATAAAATATATGACATTTGTAATAGTTTTTGTTATAATTTGGATTATTTAAAATATTCCTTTCTTCATTTGAACATTTTTTTTTCTTATGAAAATACAACCTTACCTGTAAGAATACCTACAATTAATTAATACCTTACAATTATTACCTATACAATATTCAATTTTGTGGATTATATTAGTTGTTATGAAAGAAAAGCTTGACTTTGAAGTGTTATATCTTATAAACCATTTCATGGAAAAAATAACTTTTGGAAGTGTATTAAAATTTCTCCTTTTGTGTATTATTGATGTGTATTTCAATTTATTTACATTGTTCTGTAATTTTATCAAGAAATAATACAAAAAAGGAAAGGAACAGGTTTTAATACAGTAAATTTCAATGTTTTTTTATAAAATGGTTTGCAAGATATACTTCTTCAAAGATAAACTTTTTATTTTGTGATTTGTGCTATACTGTTAGATATTTAATTTCCTTTGTTAAAGTTACCCAAATTTTAGGGCCTTGCACTAACTTTCCAACCTACTCAAAAACTGGCTGAGAATTTTTAGGGCTTTTTGACAAAAATTTTCTTTTCCCAAACAAAATCTATGTCATTTATACCTACTTGAATGTGCTAAATATTAAATATAAGAAATTTATGCCAATTTCCTGATTATTGAGTTCTTCTGTCTGGTTCAGTTTAGGTTCAAGTTGAATCTGAATGTGATTAAAAAAAGAGAAGCGAGCTTTATAAAAGTCATGTTTTTTTTTGGCCCACCAAAAGGTTTTAATATTTCCAAACTGGGTTTACTACAGATAGATGTTCATTTCATTTTATGGAAATCTTTCTTTTACAATATCTATAAATTTTATTCTTCTAAATAATCATTTTAACTGAACTTTTTTTGTCGCACGTGCACGTGCACACACACACACGCACGCATACACACACACATAAGGGGCAGGAAAGTCCGTACCCCTAGTTAGAACTAAAAAATTTATGAGTTATGAATGAAAAATGCGATACAATAATGAATTATTTTATTTACTCACTTGATACAAAGTATTCATTTTAATGGTCCAGTGGGTCATGTTGCATGCACAATTCTATATGTTGCCACGTTCTCTGTGACATGTGATGGATCATATCTGGTGTTACGTTACGGAAGGTATCCCTCACAACGTTAGGCAATTCTTCATTTGTGATGTAGCAACATGCAGATACGTGTGCCTTGATATTCCCCATATTGAATTATGGTGAGTCGGAACTTCATGGTGGCGATGATAACAGAGTTGGTGATGCTGAAGTACCGTGGCCAATCCAATGTCCTGGAAATTTTTCATTTAAAAATGCGCGTACTAGAGCAAAATGTGTAGTTCTCTATCTCACTGCAACCAGTTGCTAGTTGGTGGAGAGGCACATTTGTGCAGGCACGTACATAAACTGTACACCGCTGAGATCTGAACGGCTAGCATTGGGCTAATTGCTATCTCTCCTGTTATCAGGTTTCTAGGTTTATTTCTTGACAGCCATCTTTTGTGGATCAAACACATCAAAGAATTAAAAGCAAAATGTTCCAAACTTTTAGATATGCTTTGAGTCCTTAGCAACACCAACTGGGAGCCGATCGTTCATGTAGGATACGTTTTATTATTCTTTAGTTCATTCCCATATAGAGTATGGTTATGTCGCCTAAACTTCAGCGCTTCATACTTTGCTTAAAATGCTGGATACTATACGTCATTCTTTCCTCTGGCTTGCCACAGGTGCCTTTAGATCAAACCCTGTCATAAGCTTACTTGTTGAGTGTGATGAGCCATCACTTTGGGATAGACAGGAACAGCTTTTAGCATCATATTTTGCCCGTCTTAAAGGACAGCCAAGTCACCCCTTACGTAGTCCTTGGGAATCCTAACTTAAGAAAATATGAGTACCATTCATGTTGTACTGTACCTTTAGGTATTTCTTCCTGATGTTTACTACACCTTATGAATATTGATGCACCTTCTATTTTTCCAATTTATCCATGTTCATATCCTCTATGAAGAACCAATCTCATAAGTTTTATGTTTGACCTCACGATATACAATAAAGATTCAACACCACCTATTTTCTTTCACCAAATGTTTCATTATATTCTCTCGGATCGGAACAGAAGATACCTTCAGATGCGCATCTACTGTTAAAGAGTTAATGACAGAACCTATATGTTTGATCAACCTTTTTTTTTTTTTTTTGTGAGGCATAATGTAACCTGCCCCATACTGACTAACCTTCCTCGCCTCTCTTTTCCACCCCAGAGACCGGACCCACAATATTAAGCATAACTCAGTCTCGGGGGGATTGCTTGACCTCTTTTCTTGAGCTTCCTTTCTTCTTGCTTTGCTCCTGCAACAAATAAAAAAAAAAAACAAAAGTCAAAAGTCCCACTTAATCATTCCATCACCCATCCTCTCCTCTCACACCATTTTTTTTCCTTTTAGCACCAAACACCCAATTACTCACCCATCCATACTGTCATCCACACACACACACACCCGAACTTTTTTTTTTTTTTTAGTTTAGTGTTTGTGTGCGCATACGTGTTTATGTAAGTTATCTTTTTGTGAATGTAAGTGTGCGTGTGTGATTGTGTCCACGCCAGTGGGTCAAGAGTCCCCGTGCATCATCATCCCCGCCCATCCTCATATCGAGAATGCACGGAGACTCAGCAGTAGGCTGTCCCTTATCCCCGGCTCCTATGTGTATGTGTTTATGGTATCCCCATCACCCCCACCACAGGGGTTAGAGAGTCCTCATCCCTCATCATTGCAACCCATTCCACAAGGGAACGAACTGCAACTCCGCAGAGGGCGGTCCCCTCCCTCCCCCCAGGCCTCCCAGATGGAGTATGTTTACTACTGAACTGTAAGCTATAAATAAGGTTTTGAATATCATTAACCCTAAGTACTGTCATATCCTTGTTTGTAGTAACTCATGTAGCGCTCTCTAAGCCTTAGAAAACTTTTATTCCGGACAGACATCTAATTGTCATCAAAATGAACAATGCATTCGACGAGTTGAATCATAGCAACACACAATTGAGTTTCTGCTGGATCCTTAGCCTTGCAAGGCCAGGTCAGAATACAAAAAAGCACAAAGATTTTTTTCTGATAGGTAAAAAACGCTTATGCGTTATCATCACCCGGATTAAAAAAATTAAAATAAAACTAACTAACAAAAATAAAACTAAAAATAGGTTAAAATTAGAGTATAAATAAAAAACTTAAATGTGATAATATATATGAAATATTATTAAAAACTAATATCAATAGAAACTTTCAAATAATATCACATATAACGAAAATATTTAAAAGCTAAAAACTAAAACTAGATTCAAATATTAAAAAAGGGGTAAAAACTAAAACTTAAAGCTAATATCACAAATGAGATACCACTAAAACTTAAAACTAAATCACGTAAATTTTACAACTAATATCACAATCACAATCTTAAAAATAAAATAAAATAATTTATTTAAAATATAAAATTAACTAATATATAAAGCATTTAACAAAATCCATAAGGGATGTAAAGGGCCCCTTCACGGAAAACAAAAATAAAACTACAACTATATAAATATTAAATTTTATTAAACATGTTTGTACTTCACAGGAATAGGAGTACCTGATCTACTACTTGCTTATCATTGCCTAGGATACGATGAATGTTTCCGAGTTATTTAAATTTGTGACATAAGGCCGCTGAACATATGCAATCCAACAAGATGAGGCGCACAGTTAAACGGCAGTTGCATCTTACGCAGAGTGGTACATTTCCTGCTGACATTGTACCCATGAATGATTCTTGTATGTCCTATCCACAATCCGCAAAGGAACACTTATTCACGACGAATATTTCTGTATGAGTCCCATGGCAACACAGAATCTTTAATATGCCGAAGTTTGTTGTTGACTGTAACCATCCAGTCATCTTGCCACTTTGCACGAAAGTGAATTTTAAATTATTAAATAAAATTAGATGTAGTAACACGGGTAGTGAAAGATGGTCGACTACATGCGCCTTTAGTAGCGGAATCTGCATGTTCATTACCCGGAATCCCCACATGGCTAGGGATCCAGCAGAAACTCACTTGTGTGTTGCTATGATTCAACTCATCAAATGCATTGTGTATTTTGATGACGATTGGATGTCTGTCTGGAATAAAAGTTTTCTAAGGCTTGGAGAGCGCTACACGAGTCGCTACAAACAAGGATATGACAATACTTAGAGATAATGATATTCAAAACCTTATTTATAGCTTATAGTTCAGTAGTAAACACACTCCATCTAGAAGGCCTGGGGGGAGGGGACAACCCTCTGCGAAGTCGCAATTCGTCCCTTTGTGGGATGGGTTGCAATGATAAGGCACGGGGACTCTCTAACCCCTGTGGTGGGGGTGATGGGGATACCATAAACACATCCATGGAGGAGCCAGGGATAAGGGATAGCCTCCTGCTGAGTCTCCACGCATCCTTGATATGAGGATGGGCGGGGATGATGACGCACGGGGACTCCTGATCCACTGGCGTGGACACAATCACACACGCACACTTACATTCACAAAAAGGTAACACTTAACATAAACACGTATGCACACACAAATACTAGCACTAAAAATGTTTATATTGATTCTATGCTTTTGTCAAGAACTCAAATGTAAGCAGGGAATGTATGTCACTAAACTGAATGTATAAATTTCTATTTGTATGTAAAAAGTTTTCAGTTTATAATAAAACCGTAATCATTATCTAATATATTATATTAGGGTATTTAATTAGTTTAGGTTAAAACGGTACAGTCTTAATTTGGACTTGCATTTTTTAAATTCATTGTATGACTATTAAATTTACTAATGAACATTGTCTATTGCAGTGAAACTAGTTAAAAATTCAGTTCTTATTGTCAGTTCTATTCATCAGTTTTAAATATTTTTCTGAATATTTTATTCACAAAAAGATATATATATATATATATATATATATATATATATATAATATATTTCTTGTTAAATTAGTAAGATTAAAAATTAATATAAAAAATATTAATGGAAACAATGAAACAGTTATTGTAGTTTTTAAAAAGGCAACACACCACAATATCACCATTCAAAAATTAAATAAACCACCCTTCGTCGGACAAAATAAATACATATGATACATGAAAAATAGAAAAAGAAAAGCACACATTTAAAGATATGGGCATGAAGAAGATTACATGGATAACAAAAAAAAAAAAAATATATATATATATATATATATATATAGAGAATTAATAAAAATAGAAACTTAATCAGAACAGTTCAAAGTAGGAAAACTAGCTGACAGAATGGTAGAAGAACTGATCAAAACACTACTAGAAGGATCAATAGAAATGTGATGCCAGTTGATCAGACCTATCTTAAAAGTTAGATGGGAATTAAGGAAAACGAAAACTGATGTGATACAAGGAACTTGCCTCAGGGCAACCATATGAGGACGATACAAAGTATACAAATTAGGATAACAATTTAAACAGGATATAATGATGTTATTTATATCATAAACAGTGCATTAAAAAGAATTCAAAATAAATAAATATTTAATTAACCAATTGAAAAAAAAACAAGAAACACTAACCAGACGGTATATTACATATAACTGTTAACAAAATAATTCTAATTGAGCATGAAATAAATTGGGCAGTTTGAAAACTGACGCCTAAAGGATAGATATGTCGCAGACCGCATCGAATGAAGTCAACTGCTAACAGAATTAATCGGAGGCTGGTTAATGAGGGGTTGGTACTGGTTTGGGGAAGGAAGTAGCCAATCATATTTATTTCTAATAAATAATACGTTTGACGTATATACTATATTAGTCAAACGAAAATCGGAGTCTAAAGAATGAGAATTCTTCGCGCCACATAACCTTAATCCGGCTCTCTGCTATGCCTTACACTCCGCTCCTCGTCAGTCCATTACAGTAGAAATACCAGGGCAAGTCCTGGAGGCAACCCAACCATATTAGTAAAAATAACTAAATATTACATTTCTTATTAAATACAATACACATATAAACATTCAAAAAATTTTTTTACTATTTCCGAACCCGCTTGGATATGTTCAAAATTGGGATTCCAAAAAATTGATTCATCTTTTACAGCGCTAGTAGTAATTTAATTGGTGTTATTAAGAAAAATACTTAATGGATTTTACGCAGAAACAATTGTACGTTCGACGATGTTTTCATTTTTAAAATTCCATCGTTTTTTAGAAAGATACAAGAGTTGAAATACGCTTCATGTTTTGTGAAACACCACCATGAAGTATAACACCACCAATAACGAATAGTTGTTGCTGGGAATAAAATTATAATAAAAATTAAAGTTTCATCATTTTTTGTGCTTAACTAAGTTCAAAGAACTTTAAGGTTAAGTTCGGTATATAAAAAAAGCCCTGCGAGATTTTATTTTTGTTCCAAATTAATTACATGTATCACTGGATATTCTTTGAGGTACTCATTTGACCACATTCTATTTTGATTTTTACTGATCTGAATTGCCTTATAGTCAAGAGTATGAGTAGTGTTATTTCGCGTCTTCGGTTGTTCGGGTGTGTACGCGTTGTGGTGTTCCAGTACTTTTAAAATTAATTATTTTTTAATCATCAATGCAATCTTAAATGCCCCGAAATTTGTTCTGGTGTACGTGTATTCTGCATAGCTAATAGGTAAATACTTATTAACATTTCTTCTTAAAGTTTTCTAGAATTTGAGGTTATGTAGCGGGAACAGCATGACGGTTACTTAAGTTTTGCTGCCAGTGCAGCTTTCTTGGGTTTCATATGGTATGATTACCTTCTGATTTCTATATAAAACACCAGTTAATGTATTACTGTGTGTTCTGCGTTTAGAAAATATTTGCCGTATTAGGAGTATTAACTATACTGATAAGATCTGCACAGTATTACATACTGCAAACCATGTTTTTGCTGCATTATTTTGGTTTTTGTAGTTCATTTCATTTAAAAACGTAACGGTTTTCATGTTATGAAAATATTGCATCTATTAACTGATCATTTTTTATGAATGATTTGCATGTACCTTTAAATTACTAAAGAATTTATTATTTACACTGAGAAAGTATCATATGTTTTTTTTTATTATCTGGTGCAACCAGATAACCAGTAATTGGGATGTGTAGCTTGATTTATACTTGTTTCATGAAGTAAAATTTACATGCTGTTATATTATAACCTTGAATGACCAAAACAGCATATGTTGTTAGAGCAAACAATAAATTATGGCTGTCAGAATGATGGAACTGATAATGTTAAATTTAATTTTATCATAAGGCCAGTTATCAGTCTTTTGCATGGGAAAACAGGTAGTTGTTCTTTGCACTACCTCAATACTAAATTCTCAAGCAATGTTTTTTTTTTGTCATATTTCTATAGAAATAAGGTTGATCTTTTGTTTTTATGTAGTTTGTAAGTAAAATTAGTTATTTTATTCTAAAGTTTTAAATATTTTAAAACTAAATTATACTTTATAGTGCAATTGTCCAAAACAACAATAGTTGTCTTATAGTGTTTTATAAAGTACTGTTTGTCAATTAGTTTTTCTCATTTATTTATTTATTATCCTATTTATTTATTTTAATTTATACTTTTTCCACTCTATTTATCATCAATTCTTCCATAAAAATTTTAATTTTTTTTTAAGTTTCATGAGTCAAGAATGATAAAGTAAAAAATAAAAAAAAGTCAAATGTTGTAATAGTAATTCATGCAAACATTAATTATTAAAATTTTATATTTCTTATAAGAACTGATGATGAAGGTAACTTTCCTCTGAAAGTATGCCCTTTAATATAAATATATCACTGAAGTAAAATATCTTCCCTAAATTTTTATTGTTAATGTGAATTTATTATCATGAATGATATCAAATAAAAGAGAAATATTTGTAATACAATGTTCAATAAAATTGTATAAATTATTTTGTGTATTAATTTCATAAAATATTAATTACAATGTACATTTTTTCTGTTTTTTTATTATGGCATTTACTTGAGTAAGGATTTGAGAGTTTAATATTCTCAATATATCTGTATTTAATATTTATTATATCTCCATAATTTTTATAATTTATATGAAATTTTTTAAGTTAAGTTTCCTAAAAACATGAAGCAAAATCTTTGTTTAAGAACAAAACATGAAAAAAAAACAAAAGAAGGAGGTGTAAAATATTAATTTATTTTTAAACATTAACAACTTTGCTATACAGGTTTTTTTAGTCTGGTTGTTCCCTTTGAACAGCATTGAAACTTTGATGTTTTGTCTCTGGATCATGTTGGAAGACCCAACTCATCATCAATGATAACTCAGGGTTGATTTGTACTTCTTCTGACAGATCAGCTGCTACATTTTTCTTTGCATCTCACTGTTGCTCTGTGAGTATTTTCAGGACCATTTTCATATGCCCATATCTGCTGTTATTTAGCAAACAGTTTCCCAATTATTGTACATTTCCTCTCATATAATTTTAACAGGTGATCTTCGATTGGATGGTACAATTTCACTCACCCTGGCCATGTTGACGTCTGTCCGTGAGGTTGATGATTGTCCATTGCAGTCTTCGTCTTCACAGAATATTTCATGTCAATGAAAAACTTTGAGATTTTGAGATAACTGCATTTCCTTCTGAAGCTTACCACTACTCAAGTCTGAGAGGTGTATGGATGTGCTGCTTGGACTATTAGTGGCAGAAAGATCATGGTCAAAGATGAAGTATGTAACGAAGGTTGCAGGATTGCCACATTTTGCTAAAAATGTCTCATTATTTTATTGTTGCCATACCTCTGTGTGTATGTGTGTACACACACATACACTCACTGTGTATTTATTTATCTTTATTAAATTGTCAAGGGTCAAATGAACATAAATAAACACCTGCATAACATTTTGCATATAATCTTAATAAGCTTTTTTAATTACTAAAATATATAAACATATGAATATTACATTTCATTAGCTGTCAAATGAATTTGATTTGTCCATTTATCATCTTTATCACTTTTAAAAATATTAATCTAGGTAAATTTATGCATAAAATGGGGATTTGTATCTTGCTCATGCATATGAGTAGTTTTTTTTTATTACCTAAAAATTTTGATTTGCATATTGACCTAGCTCCAAAATTTCTCAATAGCTCAGTCTTGGTAATAATATTGTTGTATTCTTCATTCTAGATTCAATTCCTGGTGTGCATTTAATTTGTTTTATTCATACTATTAAATGAAGTTTTCTCATCGATCAAATTTTATACCCAAGAATATATGGATATAAACTTTGTATTTTCCTTTGTTAATAATGAAATTACTTTATTATTTTGCTTTAATCAATTGTTTTGTATCTTAAAATTATTTTTTACTCATTTTAAAGTACAGTACTTTTTTATTTTATATATTTATGCACATTTGTATGGTAACTTAAATACATAGTCAAGTTTTATTATTTCTTTATATTTCATTTTTATCTTTATCAAATTTTAAGTAGTTTTGTTGATTGTTTCAGTACTTTAGTGAGGCTTTTTAAGAAATTATATATCCAGTTATAAGTGAAAATAAATATTTTAACAATAGGAAACAACTTTATAACAGAAATTTATTTGATGTGTAAAATGGTATTAATAAACAAAGATGCTGTCTACTATTATTTATTTATAATAGGCATTTACTTACTGATCACTTGTAGTATATGAATATTTAGATTAATAATAATTTTTACTTTCCTGTCATCATAGCTCTTGAGCTGTGCTGCAAGAAAGTAAGTATGGTAATCAGTCAAAAATAGGATGTAAGCTTTTTTGCATTTCTTGATGTTTCATGACCCAGGGACTTGTGTGGGGGCTAATGTGTGTACATAAATATGAGTATTGTACATGCACATTGGGATCAACAAGAGAAAACCTAGTCAAAATAATTTCCACTTTGCTTTCTCTTAAAATTATTTTCACACGATCCTCTCTTAAAACATTTTGAATTCTCTTAAGATTATTTGGATGATTTCCACTTAACTTTCCTTTAAGATTATTATTCACCGAATTTCATCTTATAATAATTTCCATTTAACATTCTGTATATGGGAAAATCACCTTATTTTCAATGTTAATGGGCCACAGTCCATTAAAATCCTTTAACAGTAACATGCTTATTCAATTTTATTATCCCCAATGTAAGGTATCTATAATTCCACCTTTCTTCTCCCATATCATTCGCTTATCATTTGCAAATTCAAATTTCTTAATTACAGGTTTATTAACTTATCTTTTAGTCTTAATATTTCTAACTATATGATTGTAGTTTGTACTTATTCCCTTAACAGAACCTTAAAATACGTGTCTCATTGTTTGTATATTCAGCTTCTCAATATTCTTATGGTTCTATGTAAATCCTTTAATCTTACAATTAACTTTATCATTCAGTGTCTCATATGCAATACTCTTTGTTTTGGTAGAAATAAACTCATTCAGCCTGTGCAAGTTCATCACTCCGTTCATCAAGTGCACATCTTGACTCTGTTATATTTTCACCATCATCAGTGTATGTAACTGAATCTGTACCATAGTACACTATATTCTCACCTAATCTACCTAATATATAGTATAAGCAGAGTCTCGCATTAGGTGTAATGAAGTTAGATACTGATACCCATAGTTTATGGATTTTCTATAAAGTGGTCTTTCATATCTGTATGATATTATCATTTATAAGTGTAATATTTGTTTTGTCCAATCTCTCATCAAGTAGTATCTTAAAAATCTTAGTTTTAAAATCTTTCTGCCATGGCAATGTTTCAAGCTTTATTTTCACAAAATCTTTGGTGTAGCCTCTAAACAATTCATTGGATCATTCATAGAATTCCTAAATCTTATATACTTCCAAGATCTCTTATCCTTTCTCTGTAGCTTTGTTAACTTCAATACTCGTCCAAGTTCCTGTGATGAACTTTCTGTTCATCTATTTGATTGCAGCTCTTACTTGCGATATAAATATTATGTAAAGAATTAGATTCAGTTAGAATATGTTGTCACATGTTTGCAACTCAATCAGGATATTGAGAGAATTTGACAATTTAAAATGTTTATATAATTACAATTTATTAGTTAAAGAACATTAAGTAAAAAAGACAAATCAATAATAATGACAATAGTAATAATAATAAGCAACAATAATAAACACCTCACAATAATAATATAAATGTCAATAATAATGATTACATATTAAACAAAATTTAAAGCATCAGGATTTATTCACAGGTAGTTAAGTAATGAAAACCAGAATTTAGTCTCATGGAGAAAAGAGATTAGCATGACTGCTAGTCTTAACATTTTTAACTTTTAATGTTGTACTAACAACAATATTACAATAGATAAGAGTTACAAGTATAAAGTTCTTTTACTGCAGATACCTTTGCTGTTCACAAATAAAAATTCCCTAACAGTTTATGAATGAAATTTGATACATTATTTCTTTCACTTGTAATCTTACAGTAACTCACCGAACCATTGTTTTTATGGACTGGAATTATTCGTAAGGTCACCGTAATTGCGTCAAACCTAAACTATAAATTTGCTCCTTCACTGACCTTCTTGCAGATTACTCTTGCTGACTGACATCTTGCAGATTGACATCGTAATATCTCGCTTAGACCGATTTGCAGAACTGATTTCTACTGGTCTTCCTCAGAATATTTTTACTCCTACCTTCTTTACCTGCCAGATCAGACCCCAGTTGAGCATGAGAACGATTGACCAAGCCCTTTCATTCCTATGAATTCCTAACCTGGATTCGGTAAGTCTTCTCATTCAAGAATATCTGTTTATTCTGTGTCCATGGGCAGTATTACAAAAGGTTATTGTTAAACAAACCTGTTACCTTTACTAAAAAAGATTCCTTTTAGCCCCTTTCTGGAATCCTCCCATTATTGTATTTTCTATTACCTTCTTAATTGGTAGGAATCTGTTACTCAGGTCTACCATAACAATCTTGTTACAATATTTTTGATCTCACAGCTTTAAAAATATGTGCACTGTCGAATAGAAATTCAAGTTGTTTTTGACAGATGACAGCTGAAAATTCAGTTTAACAAATATGAATCAACATTTTTTCACGTTTAGGAAAAGTGTCATAAATATCTTGTCACAAATTAATTTTCAGAATGCTTTGTATACATTTGTATTTCTGTAAATTTTGTGTTAAACTTACTTATCTAAAGAAGTTTTAGTAAGAAAACAAAAAGGTTTTCATTACAAAACAAACAGGAAGGCAGCCAAGATTGAGTGTATTTTAATATTAACACATTGTACTCTAAGGATTTTTTTTTTTGTAGTACATGTATCAATTAATTTGACCTATAAATATGATGCAGAATTTTTTTCGGATGTACTAGATCCATTTTCAAATGCTATTTAAAAAAAAGTAAATTTCACTGTTCTAATTTAACTGTTTAATTATTTTGAAGAATAATACATTAATTTTGGTTGCAGTGTGATGAGTGATGATTCTGCTGTCGGATTGTGCATTGCAAATGGTTTTACTTATTTCATCGAAGTTGAGTTTATTAGAAACGCTATCATTCCCATATCACTTATTCCGTCCTTTGTGTCACATTCTGTACTTCACAAAATTTCATCAGTTCTCATTCAAGATCTCTGTCTACTTCAGCTGTTTTCAGTAAGTTTTAATCATAGTTATATGATAATGTCTTTATATATTCATTGTTATTCTTTTATTTAAACTATTAAGATGTAATAAGTTTCAAGAATATAGTGAGCGCATAGCGAACTCAACTATTTTCATGATGTCTATGTACAAACAAACTAATCAAATAAGTATTGGTAAGGAAGAGCAGAGAAATCTGCATTGCATGAAGTAGTTAAGCTAAATTATATTGTGTATCTTTTAGGCCATCAAAATAATATATCTTGATAATTTACTCTTAAAATGAAAAATTTGTATCAGTTTCTGTGACTTTTTTTATTTGTAGGTAATTATTGTTGAAAAATAATAATATATCTTTGTTTATTTTTTATATTTAAGTCAGATCAGTACAGGGCTAATGTGTCAAAATTCGGTACCAATCAGTTTTAATTTATTATATGTGCATGGAAGTCACTCAGATTCTAGAACACTGCTCTTTGATAATTGTACAAAAATTATTCATACATAATGTTCATAATAGTGTAATCATAAATAATGTTCTGATTTAAAGTGATTTGATTTTATCATTTTGTTACAAGGAATTAATGTCTTATTTACCCCTCTTTACGTCTGTAGTCACCTCTTTACATGTTGCTAAGAGGTGACTAATGATGGAGAAATTAACTTTCTCATGTGTTTTGTTAATGTTTTACTGATAAACCAAGACATTATGACACTTTGACACTATGACACTAGGATATATTCAGCGATGAAGACTTTAAAGTATAGCTTTTATAACAGGACAAGAAAATTTAGAAAAAACTAGTTGCAACAAAGGAGCAGAACTTTCAGAAGTGGCATTGGTATACATTAAATAGTAAGTTAGAAGATGCTATTAGTATTGGTACCATATATACATGATGCTAGAGAAAATTTGCTTTAAAAATAGTAAATGAAAATGGAGAATAAAGGAGGAAAGAACACTTGCAGTAATGTTTTTTTAACAATGTTGTTACTTCTGCATACTGTACTGAATGATTACTAATTGTGTTACATCCATAAATTTGTGTTACTTTTTGCTATTATTTATTTTCTTTTTTATATTTCAATTATTTACAATGTGGTCGCCACTAATAACTCGCTTGAAGCCAGTTTTGCTAACTATAATTTTGGCTATTTCATTGCATCCATTTTTCACAATTTCAAAAAAATGTCTTGCTCTGATTGCAGATGTGGTTTTATTTTTAAAACTTTTGTGTTTAGGAAATAAAATTAAAACCAATTAAATTTGTTTAATCGAGTTAATTTTTACTTATTTTCTATTTTTATGTACCTTTGTCAGCGTCATGCATGATTATTACTATATTTCTGATTACCAAGTTTGTCCCATGTTGGTCAGATGGTTGCAGTTATTTGTATTAATTTTATTTTTATATTCAGATTAAAATTGCCACATTTTATTTCTATATTCAGATTAAAATTGCCACATTTTAGGTAGAAATAATTTATATTTTATCAGTGGAACGGACAGTTTGTTTCAGTTCAGACTTTTTAGGATTTTGTGAATCATGAAATAAATATTTGTGAAACAAAGGTAGAATTTTTTAATTGTTTAAACTGTAATGTTTAATTATTTTATATTTACAGAAGTTAAGGGTAAACAATTACTCAAATGTAGTCATCTGTAGCTTCTCTTGCGTTCTGCTTTAAAACCTTACTTGAAATAATACCATTATGTAAAAATTCTGCCACCTAGCACTACATTAATACATTCATTGTGTATTGTTTTGGAACTTTGTTAAGGAAAGCATGGGTAACAGATGTGGTTCCAGAAGTAGATCATTAATCTTGTTTCTTGACAAAAGACATAAAACATTGTTTGTGCAGTGAAGAAAATAAGAAACAGTTTCACAAGACAATAAGAAACAACTGCACAGTGAAAAGTTGGGTAGTGACTGATGAAAATCAGAAAAATTTTGTTGGCTTTTGCAGACGATCAAGTTTTTACCATACTGTGGTTGAATGTAACTTAATTTCGGTCCCGGGTTCGAATCCCGGTCAGGCATAGCATTTTTCACACACACTGCAATTCATTCACCTCATCCTCTGAAGATAAACCTTAACGGTGGTTCCGAAGGTTAAAAAAAAAAAAAAAAAAAATTTTGGCTGTAGTTATAGAACTATACTAGTTTTTCACTTAGGATTTCTTTTCAAGGTTTTTGTAGATGGTAAATCTATACAAATATAAATGGACTATTTAACTACCCCTTTCTGTTGAGAAGCAATCCATTATTTTGTTCTGCTTTAACTCATAAGGGAAGTATTAGAATGTAGCTACTAACAGATTGTATGAACAGGAAACTAGTTGTAATTGAGTTTTTTTTTTTTTAAAGTAAGGTCAACTATAAATAGAAAAGGAATTCAAGGTTTTTTTTAAATATTACAAAAAAAAAATTCTTGTTTACACTTACTAAGATTTAGAAATCCATAAAGAATATTGACATAATTTCTGCAGTTTAAGTTATGTTTATACAGTGGAACACATATTATCTAGATAATTATGAATTGGATAATTTGAAAATTAAAAAAGGTTTATCATGTGCATTGGACATATTTTAATGTTTAATAGGTATCACACTTAAGTAGATAAAAATTTATGGTGTTATAAAAGTATTAAAAATTACAAAAAAAAAAAAGAAATTAACAAAATTACAGTACTTTTAATAGAATAAAATTTGGTGATAGTAATCAAAACTTATCTTTAGAAAACACTATTTCTTCTAAAAAAATCTGTAGCAGCAGCAACAACCCCAAGGGGCCTCCAGCTGCCTCTTTGTCCAGGCTGTCCCCTCACCACCCACCTGTGTATTAGCCATTATTAACCTCTTTCTTCCATCATTTTCCTGCTGAACATTCTTTTTGACAGAATGCCTTCCAGGAATTTTCTTTGGCCAGCAGTTTATCAAATATATTACCTGCATCCAACAAGCCAACGATAGCATGACATCCTTTCTTTTCTCCCTTCACCTTTCGTACTTGAAAAAAGTCTGTACTATTATGTCTTAATTTTCACAGTAGAAACACTTCAGTGCATTCCTTCTCTTCTTCTGGTACAAGTATTTTTTACCAGAAACTTACTATGGCTCGTTAGGAGCTGGCTTAACCAACAATTGGTCTCCCCATGTTCCTTACAGACCTATCTTTGAATGTTGGAGATAATACAGAAAGTCAACCTGCCCACAGTTGTTTATATTCCCACTTCTCTTGCTACTCTGTCAGTAATTTACTGTGAGCCTCCTCCTTGGAGTCGATCATTTACTCTCTCTACTTTCTTGATGGGCGGCAACACTGCTATGACAAAGGCGGCCTTGGATAACATTTGCCTACAGTGTTCCTGTAGGCAGATGTTATCCTGAGAGCCATTTTTCTCATTACTTTGTTAAGTGCTGCTTTGCATCTATCATATTGCAAGGCCCGCTGCCAGGTCAGTGCTGCATATAAGATGATAAACAAAACCGTCGTAGCCAGTAATTTCCTATTAGAGGAAGTAGAGCCTCCTACATTGGCCATCAGCCTAGTCAGTGCTCTGGTCATTTTATCTGCTTTGGTAATCAGTTCAATATGTGCCTAGTGAATCTACGATTGTAGTCCTTCCAGACATTTTGCATGCTGGACTGGCTCCACCAATGTATTGCTCACAGTAACATGGATGGGTAGAAGCCTTCTCCTTCTTTCCAGGGCCAACACCTCTATTTTCTTGGTGGTGAGGATCACTTCCTTGTCCTCCAGCCAGTCCTTTGCCATACTAATGACCAAATTCACTTTAGTGACCAGCCACTGAGTGTCCCTATCCATAGAGCAACTAATGGAACGTCATCACCAAATCCCACCATCTCCACTCCATCTGGCCAATTTAGTGTGGCTTCATACCTGAGATTCCATAGCAATGGCCACAGTAAGGACCCCTGAGGCATCCCCCCGCTCCATGTGGAACTCTGATGTTCTGTCTGTTGATGAACTTGGAATCTTCCTCTCGGACAGGTAGTCCTGGATTAACCTCATTAAATAAGAGGAGATGTTTCTTTTATCCAGTTATTTAAGAATTGTGTACCATTTGATAGTGTTTGACATCCATGAATATCGAATCAGTACTTTCCTGGAATGCACATTGATAATAGATCTGCCCTCCCAGGATCCAAACTGGCGATCCAAGAGACCACCTACCGCCTTGACTTCTTCCTTTACCCTCTTTAAGAGGAGTGCCTCAACAAACTTCCCAATTGTGTTCAATAGGCACAGCAGTCTGTAGTCCACTGGGTCTATGTTGTCTCTGCTAGGTTTCTTCAACAATGCTAACCTGGCGCACTCCCACACAGATAAGATAATCCCAGTGCTGGTGATGTGGTTAACCACTTGTAGCACCATTATTGGGTGAACCTCTACTAGGGCCTTGACTGCTTTTACCAGATTCCCGCCTATTCCCGGCCATTTACCAGCTTTCAACTTTCGGCAAGCTTCTTGAAGCTCTCCAGCTGTGTAGAAGGGATCACAGTTGCCTCTATTTCTCTTAATTTTTTTTTTCTCCCTTTCGGAACAGTGTCCCAATTATTTCTCTTGCAAGATCTCTAAAGAGAATGGGCAGAGACTTACCAAATCTTTCCATAACAAACTTCTTTGGGGAATGGATTTAAGACCCGTTCCCCCAAGGATCCTAATTAACCTCCTTGCAGAGTTCTGCTCAATTAGTTCTCTTAGATCTTTTGATCGCCAGTCTCATGTTATTTCTACAATTGGAGATTCAGCATCTAGCTACTTTAGTGTCAGTGCCGGTCTGTCTCTCTCTTTGAAGGGTCTTTCTGACCCTTTGGCACTTTTGCCTGAAACTGGCAATTTGTGTATTCCACCAGTATGTTATTTGCTCTTGATGCTTGAACTGTATAAAAGCCTCTGACAGAACCTTTGCGAGTCCTTTAGCAGCGACTGAACTTTCAGAGACCTTCTCCACCCAAACTTTATATGCTTCAACATTATGTTTGTTGAGCCTCCAAGCCCTAGGGGATGCCTAAATTCTACCCAAAGCCTGGGCTACCCTGAACTTAATGTAGATGTGGTCATATACTGTCTCATTTTCGATACTCCCATCCTTGTATTCTACTCATTATTTGCTGATGGACAAAAGTATAGTCGAGAGTACTAGAATAGTCTCCTCCACTAAAAGTGGCCACTCTTTCTTCATTGACACATATTAAGCCAACTAAAGTCATGGTCTCAATCAGGATAACGCCTCTGAGGTCTGTGGTACAGCAACCCCATTCTGTGCATTGGGGATTTAAGTCCTCAGCCACAATGCATTGGTACCTGCTGTCAAGATCAACATCTATCAGCACTTTCTTCAAACATTCCGATATTTAAGTTTGTTAAAATGTAGCAGCTTACAATCCTGATCTTGGCAGCATTGACCCATGCAAATTTGCGATCCTGGCCTGAACTCAAAGTTTCTATGCTCTGTTCCATACAGAGAAAGGCAGTGTCACATCGCTGACCCATTTTGGGTCTTCAACCATACCAAGATTTCGTTTGCTGGTGGCGACCAGATCAGCCTCCCTACTTCTGATATTCGCCCATTGCAAATTGTCGGTACTCCTGCTCCTATTTAAATTGAATTGAATTATCTCCATTTAGAGACCTTGGAGCATTTCCTGATTTCAAAGCTGTGACCCTCCATGCCACAATCAAAGCACCTAGTCCCTACTTTCACCACTACAGTTGAAGCATAGTTTTGACGTGTTGGGCCCTTTACAGTTGGCCACCCTGTGACTAAGCGACCAGTCCTTTAATCGTAGTCTTCATTTATGAGCTGCAATATCATGTAATTATTTTAGACAAAGAATCTGTATAATCGCATTTTTTTTTCTCCAACTAGTCCATAGTGATATACAAACAAACATTCATGAGGTTTCTCATATGATGTCCTTGATGCAAGTCATTACATCATAGGTCATGCTCGACCAATTAATGTGTTTTCATCAATTATTTCAGAAGTTAATTTTAAATTAGTTTAATATAAGGCTTAAATTTATCAGTATTTTGTGCTATACTAATTTCAATAAAGTAAATTAAAAAACTGATTGTAAAAAAATATTTATAAAAATATATCTCTGAGTTGAACAAAAGCTTTATTTGAATAATAATTAAGAATTTTTAAATGATGTATTAATTTTTTTTTTAATTGTCTAGTGTGAGTTTAAGCAGTCCAAATCATTTGAAATCCAGAAAATCAGTGTTTGAATAATGTCCGGACAGTGTTTCACTTTATTATGTCTTGGTCCATTACCAAGTGTACAGTTGAATATTAACCCGGTGTAAAACTTCAGAAATTTGTGTTGTGTTTTGTCACTTTCACTAAGCACCACAAATTCCTGAATCGTGAGCTCTTTGTCTCTATGACTTTTAACTTCAGCCACTTTACTTTCTCATGTGGCATCATTCTATAATCTATAGATACTTGAATGCATTTTGCAATTTTATATTGTAGTGCTAACTTTGTTGTTTCTCTTGAGACCTACTCTTGTGCGTAGTATATGCATAGGAGTACCTAAAACAGGGGTTTAAGGCATCTATCTTTATAAAGTGTAATTTTTATGACTAAAATCAATCATTGTCATTAGAAATGAAAATAGTATAAAGTATATGTTTTTTTAATTGAGTAATCAGTTTTGATGTCTTTTCTTGATGAAAATGAATGTTAAAGTAGAAGTGTTTTTAATAGATTAAACAGATAAATATAGATTCCCATTAAGGGTGAAATTTTTTCAAACACTCAAGGGGAAGAGGGTCTGGAAGTGGAAGGGGGTCTGAAATTTAACAGTCTAACTCTAAACTGAATCTAAAAAGCTACAAATTGTTGAGGAAGAAAAGAAATTCTGTAACAGAAAAAACATTTTTTATTTAAAACTGCTTTAACCTGTGAAAACTTTTTATTGCTGTGGATACTAGTGTTGAATGATTGTTTCTAAATCGTCATTGTTGTCTGGTCCTGCATAAGATTGCTTAGATTAAAATTATATAGTTCTATAGACCTACATAAACCTTTCCTCTAAAATATTTCTAAATTTTCTGTAAATTCTTTTCTACGGGTAATTTTTGTGTTCAAAAAACTATATTTATGTTCATGAGAACCTGAATCTATGATTTTGTGCTGCCATCCAGTTAGCTTGTGTATGAAGCTCATATTAGTCCTAGAGCAAAACTATTTGACTTTAGTTTGTGAATGTAGTCAACTTGGGCATTCCAGGAAAACTTACAATCAGTACTTATATCTAAGATTTTAACTAATGTTGGCTGTTATACAGTATTATTTTCTACCATGACAGTGACATGGTATTTTTTTTATTGCTATATTTATTTGATGGAAATTTTTAATCACTTCTGCAGTTAAAGAAAAAACAAAAAAAACACCCGTTCGTAATACACATCTTTAAAAAATAAATGAGTTCTGTAGTATAACATTCTTCTTTGTTTTGTTTGAAGACATTTCGAAAATAAATTTGCCTGTGAGGGAGTTATTTCTATATTTCTGTTCATTAGTTTTACCCCAAAATCCTTGTTGGTAAATTCCAACTTGGACCATCCCAGGTTAACCAAAAATCTGAAGTTTTGAGTTTGGATTAATAAATTGGTACTGTGTATTTCTAAAGAATCTTTCCTGACTCCAGCTTTTTACGACATAGCCTTTAGTCTTTTCGTGGTATTTTTGTTGGAACTAATAAACATTCTATATTTTATTTATTCTGGAAAAAGAGATTGTATGCAGCTAACAGTAATTAAAACTTTTTAACCAATCTGTTGCAAATTACTGCTTAATATTATTAAAAAATTATTTTTTATGTTTTTTTTTTTTTTTAATTTTCTACATAAATTTGATATTTTGTTTATATATAAGCTGTCATATAGCTGAGAAAATTGTAGAATCGCTCTCATAATAGTAATCATAGTTGCCAGTTCATATACTTTACAACTCTTATAAGGGCGGTTATAAACATTTTGTTACATAAATAAAAATGTTATGTTTATGTTTTACTTGTGATAATTAGAATGCACTGTGAAGTTATGACCATACTAATGTTTTGAATTAAGTCTAATTTAATACAGAACACAAATAAATACTCATATTATAAGACAATTTTTTGCATTTCTGTGGCAATGTCCACAAAGTAATAGGTCATAATTGGCTAGCAGTCTGTATTTACTGATTACTAACTCACGCATTTCTGACTGTCAAAGTTATTGTAAGGTATTTCAGCTATAATTTACCTATTAATTCTAAACACAAAGATTTAAATATTTTTTATGTATTTCCTGTAACACAAACTTTATAATTGCTCAGTTGTCTCACATTAGCTGTTTTTATTTGTATTGTCCTTTTATTATTCTTGAATGCATTAATTTTTATCTTGACCCTTTCTTACAGAACTGTAGTCTCTTCAGAAGCATTTCACTTCTTGTTCTGTTTTTATTTTTATTATTGTTCTTTGTATGCATGTATAACATATTTTTCCATACCTATACTTTTTCTATTTCTTATGCTGTTCCTCATATAAGTCTAAGGCTTTTATTTTGTTCTTTTCTTTTACATATTTAATCCTGACCTTGAAAACTTAATGTCAAATGTTGCAAATTGATTTGTTGATTGTATTTATTAACTTCTGTCATTTTATTAAAATAATTATTTGTGTTATATCAGTTTATGGTTTTGTGTCTGCTTGATTTTTTTAATAATAGGTTGTTTTAAGCCTTGCCACAGCTTTTAACTACTTTTAATCTTACTGGTTAAATTTTTCATACTTACTACTGTTCCTTGTGAGTGCTTGTTGGCATCCATTCATAACATATTATCATTTGTTGATATATGTCTCACTCATCAGAATTCAGGTTATTATAAAATATTTTGTTTGTCTTGACTTGTAACAGGTAATCGTGATATACTTCAAACTTCTCTTTTTGGGAATTTTCACTGTCTTACACTTCCTCCTCTTATTTCCATTTGTATTATTTTCTTCCAGTTTTGTGGGAATTTTTTGTAAAAATTCATGAAAAACATAGAAAAAGTTTAAATTTTGAATGTTTTATTTATTTACATTTTACATAGCAATAATTCTGTCTATTTATTAAAGGAAATGTTTTTTATTTGTATTTGTGTAATAATTTTTTAAGGATATCTTGTAGTTATAATTTCTAACTTTCTATTTGTGTAATAGAAAATGTTATGTGAGTTTTATGGTTTACCAGATCTTGTAATATGCAATATCTTATTTGGGCTTTCTGTTTATTTTGCATATCGAAAGGGGTAATTAGTCTTTACCAAATCAACACTTCAGCGATTACACTCTTTGTTATAGCCACCAGGCAGGGATCTTAATTCCTAAGTTTACACTCAGACAGCTGTTTCATAGTTTGGCTCTAGTTTTTCATTCCTAGCATCCTTAGCATAATGAACCTAGTAGGGTAAGATTTGCACTCACAGGACTGAAATTAGGGAAGAAAGGATCAAAGATGAGGAAAAGGGTGGCTCTATCATCACTAAAATAAAAAAATAAATAAATAAAATTACTAAAAAAAAAAAAAAGGCCGATCTACCATCAGATAGTCTACTATTTCACCCAGGATTCTGTTAGGATTTATATTTTTAATTCTTTGATTAAAAGGATCAAATTCTTTGGTATTTGAAATTTAAAAATTTCTTGATTGTATGAACCGAGTATTATTGGTTTTCCTTGTCAACTTGGTTCAGGAATTGGTTTATTAAATGTGGCAAAGTTGTTTGCAGTTAATCCAACCTTTTTTTCCCCCCATACCTCTACTTGCTAAAACATTCCTTGTATTGAAGTTAAGTAGGTTAAATCATGGAAATTTCTTCTGCTCAGAGAATTTTTATATTAACAGTGAGTTACAGTATTTCACATCTGTTATTGGGATTTTTTTTTAACTGTATCCACATTATTCTGCCTGGTGGTAAAAAATTCTATTTTATTAATAGGTGTTTCAGTTTTATTAATAGGTGTTTATAAAGGAATGCTTCATTGTATCTATGAAAAAAGTTACAGTTAATTTACATATCTTTATAATTTACTGATGCTCTCTTTTGTTTATTTATGTTTTATGTCAGCAAGCTTTTTTATTTTTATTTACTTTTTTAAATTTATGTGTATGACATTGATTTTGTTTATTTTATTTCATTATTTTCTGTTTAAAAATTAGTTTTTTCTTTTATTTTGCAGTGTTACATGAATAATTCCATGATTGAGTGATCGATCATTCGCATATGTATTTATTTATATTGTGGATATTTGAACAAGGTTGTGGCATTTATCAGATTTTTACAATCTGGTTCTGACGTGATGTAAAAGTTAATTATGATAACTTTGTTAAATATTTTACTGTGCTCGATTTTAGTTAATTTATTTTATTTTATTTTACTTTTAGATGAAATTCATTAACCAGATAATCTTTTTCCACTTATTTAATTCTGTTACTGTTATTTAAATTTTATTACCTTGTTTTTAATTTTAGATTTTTAGTAGATTTATACTTGTGTGAATTATTATTTCTTTGTTGTTTTCTTTTCAAAATTAAGGAATGTGGAGCTAAAGGTTTATGGCTGTTCATTATTTTTTATTTTTTTTTTTTTTAATTTATACTGTCATAGAAGTAACATTTTGTTTTCTATAATAACATCACTTTAACATTTTTTCTTCTTGAAGTGATAAACAAATTTATCTATCAGTTCATATTTATGCTAACCATAAATTTTTACACTTTTGATTTAGACACTAGGCAAGAACAAATATAGCTTCTTAAGCTTTATTTGTTGGAGTGTGTATAAATGCATGTAAAAATAGGTATTGGTTGCTCTGCATAAATTAAAAATGAAAATAGATTAAATAAATACAATAATAATCACTTAATACTGTAGAAAATGTATTAAAAACAGTGTAAATGTATTAAAATGTATAAAGATATTATACAAAACAGCTTTAGTTTGTTTGTAAATTTTAGATTATTTAGATTAAATAAAGTTGAATAATGTCTCACTTAATATCCAGTTTAACATTTTAATTTTTCAAGATTGCAATAAATTTGAATACAGGGTGTATATAAACCTGTTCATTACTTTCTAATGTGAAAAATTTCCAAGTGGTTCCTTTTTATAAATTTTCATTACATAATAATAAAACATGAGTTTTTGATTCCAATATATTTTCCTTTTCTTTTCTCATTCCTTTATACCTAAGAACCTTTAGGTTTAATCATTTGATTTTTCTAAATGAAATTTGAGATAAATGAGAGAAATTCATATAGTTATTCTGTTTAATAAAATTTCAATTTCACTTTCGGACATTATGTGTGAATGTAAAATGACACTTATTTTACATTGTGTTTCATCTGACAATGTTGTAAGTTTTTAGTAATATATTTTATTTTGTTTTCTGAACATGTGTTTATGTTAGTAGTTTGTGTAAAGTGTTATTTGTATTATCCAGTGTCCACTTAATACCATTTAGGTACGAGTAAGATGATTGTGGCTTTATAGGTTATTATTCACTTTAAATATATAAAAAAAGAAGTGACTGTGCAAAATACAATAGTTCAGTATAATAGCAACTATTGTTCAGTACATTAGTTTCTGTGAGCAAAACCTATAAACAATTGTTATATATACTGACTCATGCTATATTTGTTCAATTTTTAGTGTATTTATTTACCTTTTCATTAATTTCAAATATTTTTTTGATAATTTTAAAAGTCGTATGAAAATATGGCAACCACTCTATCCTTTCTAAAAATTATTAGCAAGTTATATTTGTACTTAAAAGCTCAATAACCATTAAATAAATATTTTACAATATTTTTATCACATGTGCTCATTTTCTGTAGGATTTTCATAATTTTAGGCAAGAGGGATTGGGAAGGAATTTTGCAGCCACATGGTCTTCCTTATACCAGTTCATTTACTGATGCCATTAATGCATGAAACAAAAGGGTTTTGTGTAAGACGACCTGATCAGAGGCAGTCCTGTTGATTTATAATCTAATACCTTCTGTTTTCTGTCTTCTTTCTTCCTTGATGATGATGAGTTCCATAGGAATCAGGTAGGTCATCACCTTGGTTCTGACTGTGGCACTATACTGGAACCTTTTAATTTCAGCAATAGCTGTTTTTTATTGTGAGAGGGATGTTCTTTCAAGAGGGACGGTAGAAAGCCCACAGAAAATTGGGGGAATTCAGGCGGTCTAGGAAGGCGATGGCTGATTAAAAAAAAAAAAATTATGCTTTCCTGATATTTCAGATTAAAATGTAAAGTAAAATGCAAGTTT
Source organism: Zanna intricata (assembly GCA_010016005.3). NCBI lineage: Eukaryota > Metazoa > Arthropoda > Insecta > Hemiptera > Fulgoridae > Zanna > Zanna intricata. Next base: position 3,003 of record JAAAKQ030206446.1, on the reverse strand, counting down.
CAATTTAGAAATAGGATATGCCATGTTTAAAAACAATAATTGCAATTGCTGCTTTTAAGAGCGCATCTTAAAAATAACAATTGCAATTATTATTTTTAACGGATGGTAAGTTTAAAAATTTTGGGGGTATTAGAATATTTTTTGATTCTCAATGTGGGCAGTAGGCAAAAAAGTTTGAAAATCAACGATCTACAGGAACCGGTTTATTAAATATTACTTGGCTTCTGGTCTTTCGTACTTACCTCACACACTTTGCTTTTTGCTTTTCACTGAGATGTTCCAGGTGTTATAGAATTGTCAAATCAAAAGGAAAATAGGTTTATTGCCTTACCCAGGGCCCAATGTTTGATCTACTTAATTATGTTTTAAAAAGTGTGCATATATGCCACCAAGATAGTATATGTAAAGTGATGACACTCATGCTTTTTGTGCTTTATAACAGCATCTTAATGACATTAATAAAATTCAAATAAATTGATTAAAACTTTGTCAATTTATAAACTTGATATCAAATTTGGTTAAACAAAGAGTGTGTTTTAAAATTAATATTCCTTTTCTCTCTTATGTTTTACTCATCCTGTACTGATCATCTTCTCTCACTGTCTAGTAATGGTTCATTATTTTTACTCTATGTAGGTTACATTTAAAAATATAAACCTTATTAAATTAATACTTAAAAAAAAAAATTATTCCTTAATGTGATTATTTACTTCTAGTATTTTCATATTATTTTGTAAGTTTATTATTTTATGATTATTTTTTATCAATTACATTAAAGAATTATTTTAATGTTGTATCTTTTATTTTTATTTTCCTTTTTAGTATTTAAAATAGTTTTAAGTTTTGTGTCTATTTGTTACATAGTTCATCTGTACACTTCTTCATGTTTGCTTTCCTTAGCATATTTTTAGAATAATATGTTTCTTATTTTATCTTTGCTTTTCTTTTATCTCAGCTCATATATTTGTGTACTCTGTTTATCATATTGTTAAAATGTTTGTTGTTTTTGTATAGTCTTAAAATTTATAAGCTTTGCAACTTTTATAAAAGAATTCTAAAGATAATCTATATTGCATCGAAGAGATATGTGACTCAACTGAAATTGTGTGAGGACCAGCCGACAATCACAGCCAACAACTGAGACATAAAAAAAAAAATCATAAAACAAACACAGAGACATCAATTTGCACTGGATGTACTTTGGAAGTTGGATTCCATTTTCCAAGTTATGTTCTCGATGCTTGCTAGTGCCAGTTCCCACATTATTTGAAAGACGATACGGTCAAGTGTATTGACTCGTATTAGACCCGAATTACTCAATAAAGAAAACATAGGTCCAACTAGGACACAAAGAGCAGAAGTCCAGTGCTATCTGCCGTCGTCAGAAGACAAAGCGATAATATTAATGTAAGTAACTTTTATTAAAATAATGCCTCCATTAAATTTTATTTGGTCATTTTGTCTATTATTTTGGCAATATTATTTCTTTTATTTAAAAATAAGTTATATTTCCATCTTTAAATACAAAAAAAAACTTTTTTGTGTAAGTGAACAGTCTTACAAAAGAAATTAAAAAAATTATTTTTGTTGGATTCTTCGTGGGAGAGAATCAAGTACGAAAAAAGTATCATGGCAGCATAAAAAACGTAAAGGAATCCTCTTAATGTAAGTCTAGTGCATGTTTATAAGCCATCCATGTTCTTTTTTAATGGTCTATAGTAAAGTATTATTTTCAACTGTAATTATTGTTTCTTTGACTTGAACCGTGAACTTTTGTTATTAAGTTGTTACACATTTTAAGTATAAGCCATTTTTTTCTTAAATTTATCTAAAACTTTGAAATATATACTTATACATTTTGAAATAAATATTTTTTTCCACCTCTTAATAATTTAAAACAGAATATGTATTCTCTCATATTACTAATCAAAATTGTTATTAAAAATAAAATTAGGCAAGAAGTTTTATTAACAAAGAAATATATTTAATTTTAAAAAAAATTTATCTCTTAAATGAAAAACTGCAAGAATTGGGAATTGACTACATCTGGATAGAAATATACATCTATTTTTTTTTTCACAGAAATATATACTATTTCTTATCTTGTAAGATGCCCATTAAAATGTAATAATACGTCGATGAGGTTTCACTTTGTTCTTTTCTAACATCAGGAAGGTATTGTGTAATATTAGGTTCTATTAAAATATTATATCCATAGATTGAATCTATAGTAAGAAATATAAATTATTACTTTGTTCATGTATAATAATGTGTCTGTGAATAAAAATTACTTACTTTTTTCATGTATAATAATGTGTCGGTGATTTATTTATACATCTTATTTTTAAATAATTCATCATTGGCAGCTAATAAAACTAAGTATTGATTATTTAAATCGATAAACCCTCTTAGTGTCATAGATATAAAATAGTGAATAGGTTCATAAAATTGTATTTTAATGTTGTATTTGCAAAGAATTATTTAAGTTCTTAAGAATTAATAATTAATTAAAAAGTTAATAAATAATTAATTATTTTGTTTTTTTTAGTTATTTTAAGTTCTTTTCTATGTTGTTACTTATGTATGTATAAATACTGCAAACAAGTATAAAACTATGTTTTATATTTAATGCTAATTAGATCCTAAACAAAAAGTTGATTTTGTGTACTGTTTATGCTTTTTTTTTTTTTTGGTCTTCAGTTATTTGACTGGTTTGGTGCAGCTCTCCGACATTCCCTATCTAGTGCCAGTCATTTCATTTCGGTATACCGCCTACATTCTACATTTCCAACAATTTGTTTTACATATTCCAACCGCTACCTGCCTACACAATTTTTCCCATCTACCTGTCCTTCCAATATCAAAGCGACTATTCCAGGATGCCTTCATATGTGCCCTATAAGTCTGTCTCTTCTTTTAACTATATTATTCCAAATGCATCTTTTTTCATCGATTTTTCGCAAAACCTCTTCATTTGTAACTTTATCCACCCATCTGATTTTT
>JAAAKQ030206435.1:0-11741 GCA_010016005.3 Zanna intricata | reverse complement strand
GCGGCCGGAATCGTCACTTGGTGGGTGTCTTCCCCTACGGTGGTTGGGATGCATTCATGATAACACGTATCTGATTCAGACTGGTCTGAATCTACCAAACTCCTTCACAAGAAGACTAGCACTATCACACCAATTTGATATAATTATAAGTGCAAATGATACCTGATTAATTTTATATCATATTATTTATGAACATATCAAATCACTTTCTTGATTGGCTTCAAAACTGATTAAAGGTAATTAAAAAATAATAATAGAGTAATTATGTACAAAATTTTATTAAAGTATAAAAGTGTTTTTACAAAATGTCATATTACTTATAAAATTAATTATAGATTATAAATAATAATAGTTATTAAATTTAACTTATTCTAAAAGATTTATATATTGTGTTGAATAAACCTTTTACATTATTTACATTAATTTACCTGATATCTAGAATTAAATATATGGTGTAATCTGTGTGTACGTTTGTGTGTGTATCTATGTGTGTATGTGTGTGTTTGGTAATTAATCTTTATAAATAAATTATAAATTAATTTTCATTAGGAAATAAAATATTTTTACTTATCTAACTATTAAGTACAGAAGTATAAAAAAAATTGTTAACATCTTAAATACAATTTTAAAATAAATTTATTACTTGTATTTTACAAAAATGAATGTTTTTTAATAATATACAAAATACTTTGTTAAAAAGTATATGTATAACGTTTACATAATTTAATGTGTTTGAATAATATTATTTGTTAAGTCAGCAAACCATTTTGAATGCCACAAATAAAATTATTTGCTATTTCTGATAATGTTTTCGTTTTATTTTTATTTATTTATTTTTTTGTTATGATTAAAATAATTTTTTTTTTTTGAAACTTGTAGTTTTTCACTGAATGGTAAAATGAAACTTGAAAAAATATATAGTTGCAACAGTAATAATTATTGCATTTTTCAATTTTTTATTTTATCACGTTTTACCTCTTTATTAAAAAGGTTTATTAAAATATAATTGTTTATGAATATGATTATTTTTATCTTTTAATTAAACTGAGTCATAATGACTCACTGAAAGATATGTGAGAGAAAATCAGGAATTAATCAATGCAGCAGTATTTTAATATCTGTATTACTCATTCCCACTTAGCTTTGAAGAGTTTATCATGAAAAAATTTATCAAAAGGTTGGATTATTTGTATATTTTTAATTAAAAGAACAGTCCACTCTGAAAATAAAAAGTAATCAAACATCAGATTATAATGGTTTAAGAATTTTTAAGTAAATTTGAATGGTACTTCTGAGTTTCATGTACTGTAATAGTAAATAGTAATTTCTGAGCATATTATATAGATTATTTCATTGTTATATCAAAGAACAAAATTATTGTGTTTTACAGCAGCTTTTGTATTCATATCAGTCATAAAAATATAATGTTTTTAATATAATTATTATATAATAAATATAATGTAAAAACATAATTTTAATTATGTATACATAAGATGAAAGTTTGCATATAGCTGATATATTTTAGGTTCACTAGGTCAGAATGTGTTGTTTTTAATTAGAAAGTTGGCAACATATTTTAGCAGATAATAGAATTTAGAAATTAAATCTTTTAAAAATTTAATACATTTTTTAAACTATAATTTGTTGACCTTCTGCTTGGAAAGAAAAGCTCTGAGTGCCTGCACTATTGCCATATACTTTTATGTATACTCAAGTCACATTTTCTATTTTACTTTTTATACCTTTTTTTTTTTCAATAAAGTTTATGTATGTTTGCTTTTCTCACTTTTTTTGTATCATTATCAGTTTCACAATTTTTTTTTTTGTGGCATTCGTTAGTTTAAAGATTTTATTTGGGATTCTGGTAAATATTTTATAATAATCTATATTACTGTCTATTTGACTAATTCTTTTATTATTATAATATTTTTGTAAATGTTGATTATTGCTCTCATTTTATTTATTGTCTCTCAAGAGATTGCATTATTATTCCAGTAAAGATTACATGTGTCAATAATTTATAAAAATTAATCTTTCTCTCTGAACTTTACTCTTGTTTTTAAATGTCATTACTTGTTACTTGAGGTTTTGAAAAACTAATTAATTTATTAATTATTTGTTTGTTTTTTAATTTATTTAATAATCCTCCCTGGAATTTAATGCAGCCTAATAAATTAACATAAAAAAAATTCATTTCTATAATGCTAAATAAAATATATAATTTGGTACATTCTTACCATTCTATAACATATAAATAATTTTACACCAACTAAATATATTATTTTCTCTAATACATTAACGGCATTGAATAATCAGTTTGTTTCATCTAACTTATGGTAACATCTATCAATGTTGCTTAAAACCATTGTGTTGGCTTAGGAAAAAATAATACTGTATTTTTAATCTTTTGATTTTATGACATTTTAACATAAAGAGGAAATTACTGTACTGTTAACATCTTTTTTCCTTAGAAAATGTGTTCAATTACAAATACACAAAAAAAAAGTGAGGGAAAAGAGAATGAATGTAAGAATGAATGATGTATGATAGAAGATGAAGGTTGAAGGCCTCCAGGAAAAGAGGAATCCACAGCGATTAAAGGTAAGAGGATCCATATTGAAGGGGGGGTACCCTTCCTGCTGGGCATATAGCCGGTAAGTTGGGTGGCTGCACTGGTTCGACTTTCTATTCTGAGGCTGTGTAATGCTAGATTGTGTGTCAGGTCTTGGGATGGTGGAGAAAGGTGAGGGAGGGCGGTTTAGTCGGTAGGGGGCAGGTCACTTTACGCATCTATTTTAACATCTTTGCAGAACTTGCTTAGTCCGCTAGCAGGGCTAAGCAGCTTAGGGAGCTTGCTCAAGATATTTATTATCTCCTGTTCAGAGCCCGACACTTCCCTGTGATGATCTCATGGGGGATCTGGTAACTGGTATTCCTTTGGAACTCATTGAAACAAAAAATGTTAAAAAAGAAGTTGTGCTTGCAGGAACTCTCCAAATTTATACATAAAAAAATAATCGTACAAATGAGTTATGTTTAAATGTTATCAGTAAGATGTTTAAATCTTATCAGCAAAGAATGCACATCAGAGCTTCGAAATTGTGGGCTTTGGTGAGGTAAACAATTTACAAGTTATTGTTCTAAATGGTGTTGTAGCACTATTGTTTAATGGTGCAGAAGCATAGGATGTTAATCAGAAGGTCCAATGTAAGTATACTTTGACAGAAATAAATGTATGTCCTTAGAGGGAACATTAAAAATACCAGTAAGGAATAAATACTTAAAATTAGGTGGACCATATTAAGCAACCTTTCTTTGAATGAAATTTAGCTACATTAATAAAAATGATTCAATTTTAATAGATTGAATGATTCAAGATGTAAGATTTTTCATACATAATGGGGAAAAATGGTTGGCTGTAGGAGTAATGATTGAAAGAAGTCCAACCTTATAAGATTATGAAGACAGATAAAAGCAGTAACTGGATACAAAGAAATACCAAAAACAATAATTTTGATTAAAGAAAAAGTTGTTTCATATTTATGTTTATTAATTAATTAAACGTATGCACTATAAATATTCAATGCCATTAATGGATAAATGTTTATGTTCTCATAAAACACTTAGATTATATTAACTAATTTATTTAATAATTAATTAAATCACTCTTAACTTTCATTTGCATTATTACACTGACACATACATTAACTACTTCACTCAATTTTTCATGCAGTCTTTTTTTTTACATACATATTCTGAAACAAAAATTGTACCAATAATATTAATTTAAATTTGAAAGGGTTTTATGAAATACTAGCTAAATATCTGTAAAGAAATTATTTTCTTTGATTATTACTCAATTAAATAAATATTTACCATTTTTATTTTAAAAGATATTGCGTAAAATTATTTTATTTGACAGAATTAGGCAGTATTTAAACTTCTGTGATTGCCCCCATTCTTTTTCTTTTGTTTTTCATTTTTAATTCATCCTTTAAGCACAAAGTTTGTGCTTGAACTATGGATTGAAAATGCCGGTTGTATATTAAAAATTCCAATCGTAACCTCAGTCTTCATATTCAAATTTAGAACCATTTGAATGAGATGCTAAGACATTATCACCTGCCATGGTGATCACTGTAAAAATCTTTTAATTAACAGTTTGTTATATTTAACTTTTTTTTCATGTTCATTTATGTTCTCAATAATCCTTATCATTAGTAGAGTGTGCTTATTTTTTGTTACTTAATTCAATATTAATTTACACTTGTTATTGATAAAGCAAAAGGTAAAGTAAATTATCTTTTTAAGAATTTTCACTTGTTCTTTGACATTTGATATATTTATCACGAAAAGTATGCATTTTAATTGTATCAAAAGTACCAGTTATAAATGTTATAGTACTTTCCAGTTTTGATTATATGGATCCAATTTTATCTTGACGAGTATACGCTATTGTTATTTACACTATATATTTCATCTGTAAATTTTTTTTTAGTTTTCATTGATTTGTAGTTTTGATGTAAAATATTTTCTATTCCCATTCTTAAGAAATAAAAATAAATAGTACATAAATTGGATACTCCTAAATCTCTTCATCAGGTGATGTTATATTGGAAATAATTTCTTATCTTTATAATTCCAATTAAGAAACAAATAATTAATGGAAATCCTAGATATATTGGTGCTTTTCATTAGAGAGAAACTTCAAATTTACTCTTCATCTGTTTTATTAATTGAATATAAATTTAGTTATGTTTGTTAATACCAAGATTACAAATTTGGCTTTTCTTTGTAATCCCATTACATGATTAAAAAAATAAAAAGATCCACCAAACAGCCTATTTTAAATTTCTGTACTAATATCAATAAAAGGAAATAAGTGAAAGTTTTCATAATGCTTCTTTTTGTATTTACTGCATAGTATTTTACCGTTAAATTTAATTTTGTGATAGTACACATTACTAGAATATTTATCAAAATACAGAATTATAACAAATCAGGCTAATAAAATTGTTAAATAGCTTTGTAGTTCATGATTTAGGAAAGAATTACTACAAATAAATTAAAAGAAATATTTTAATGAAATATGTTTGGATTAATACCTTGAGCAACTAAACGAGCATGTCTTCAATGTGACGAAATTCCTCTTCGTTGTCTAATGTGTAATCTCTTGATCTTCTATGTTTTTTAGGTGCTGTCAAAGCTGGAGATGGCACTTTAAAGGGTTTTAATACAAGTAAACCAGCTTGAACACCATCTTGTACTAAAAAATATGTAGAATAAGGTTTAGGAAAAAATTTTTTGAAATTAATATAAGAAAATTATATTCTAAATGTATTACAACAATTAATAATGTAAATGGAGATCAGTTAATCAGGAAAAACTAAAATCATCTTAAAAAAAAGAAAATTCCTAGAAAAATATGAAATACTTCTTGATAAATTTTCTCAGCAACCTTTTTTTATAAAATGATTCATCATATTATACAAATTTAACACTATTAACCTCTAACAATTGCTTAACCATTAATTAAATTGATCAAACTGAGTATTTTGTTTCCTTAAAATTCTTTTCCATATAAATGGAACTGTTTTTTATTGATGCATCATCCAGTCTAGAAATAATGGTATCAATGTAGTAGGCAATCTATCTCTGTAGGTAGTTAGTTCTTAAGTGGTGTCACTGAATTATTATATTGATATAAGAAAATAAATAAAATAATAATCTAACCAAAACGTAACCTACACTCACTAACCTTGATTAGCTAGCAAACGTAGTTTAAATTTGGTTAAACTACATTTATAATTTTATTTATGTATTTTCTTATTTCATTATAGCATTTCAGTGGTGGCATCTAATAACTTATTAAGTACAGAGGTAGATCAATTAATATCAAAATTGTTTTTTCTATCTCTAAAAAAAAAATTGCCTATATCTTTTTCAAGATTTTGATGCTGCTATTTCTCTCAAAAAATAGTTCTCAGTATTTAAAGAAATATTATTAGATGTTTGCATTGAAAATAAATTAAGATTTTAACAGCCAGTTAATTTAGTTAATTTTTCATTATGTAAACTATCTGGGAGAAAGAAATTATCATCATCTTCAAAACAATGTAATTCTTCTTCCAAATACTATATCTAAGCTTTGTACATTATTTTATTTCACATGGCAAAGTTTAGAAAGCTTAAAAACACAAATACATTAGAGTTATTTCTACTTGGGTTTTCTGAGCATTAGTAATAGGTGGTAGAGTACCGCAAAGAACATTGTAAGTGCAAGAAGCCAGTGCAATAATCCATTCCCACCTTGCATGTGAACTGACCTTTCTATAGTTTGACGATAATAATATATTTCAATTTTAATCAAATTAATCATTTTGTTATTTTTACTGATGCCATTATTTTTTTAATACTTTGTATTTATTTTTTAGTGTAAGACTGTTGAATATTCGGTAAGACATTTTTAAAAGAGTATGATTATTTTCTGTAATTGTTTTACATAAATTGTATTTTGTTATTTGTAATAATAATAATAATACATTCTAATAGTTATTGTTCTGTAATCATAAATTGCATTTTTAAGTGATTTTTTTTTTTTAATTAATGAAATTATGTTTAATAATAGAATACTAGGAACTTCTTACTTTTGTTTTAAATCCAATACATTCCATGATTGTTGAAGAGAAATTGCTGAATGAAAGCAAAATTAAAAAAAAAAAGAAAAAAAGTGAGATAGATGATAATTATGTGATGGACAAGTCTCTTCAATTTACTACTCCAAGGTTACTTTCACTGACAATTAATGAAAGAAACAGGATGCAAACTGTTTTCTGGTTCCTAGTAATTAACAGACTAATATATATATATATGTATATTACATGGTTGAATATAATACAATTGTAAATAGTGCTAAATATTAAACACATGTTAGATGTTTGTAATGAATAGTTGATGTGTTTTTAATTTCTATGCTTGTTAGTTAAAAACCTGTAATTATCTAAAGACGGTTTTCAGTTGACTTTTACATAATTTAATTTATGTTGTTATTATTATGCAATGTCATTAAGAGAGAAAAATTTACTTTATTCACTCAATCAGTTTGACTCTTTTTAAAAATTTGTAAAAAATCATTAATTATTTTTATTATTGTTATTGTTTTCTCATGGAAACTATTTGTAAATATATGTTTATAAGTAAAAAAGATGACTGAACAGGGGAAGGATCATCATCCCTTACCAGGAATGAATAAAAAATTAACTGATTAAATAGCTGTTAGCATTTTGAAACTGCATTTTCTTGTTAATTATTTATTTTAGCAACTACATTGTTACTATCCAGTTAAAGTTACAGATGAAAGATAAATTTTGTTGCTTATGAAAAAATGCCAAGACTTCCTAGGATACTAATCCACAACGTTTCAGATGAATCTTCCATGGCACATATGCCACCATTCTGCCATGGAAGTCTGTAAAGTGGTATTGATAATTATGAAAAAAAATATTAATTCAAATTGTAATTTACGTGTTTATTTTCTCCAGTAACAATAACTGAAATGCAGTTACAGTTACATATTTTATGTAAAATGCAAAGCCTGTTCAAGATTTGAATTCACAATAGTTAGTTGTTAAATTTTATATACTAGAAATACACTCAAATTTTTTACAATTACGGAAATTCATTTGTAACAGCATATGTAATAGAATTTATCTGATGCATGCTATTATTATTAGTTATTCATCTGTTTAGCATTTTTTATATATTACTCCTATGTTATTATTGTACTGCTTGTCTCTGTGGTACACAGAGTAAAGGTTTAAGAACGAATATTAATTGCATTTCAGAGGGCTTGACATGCTAGTTGGCAAAAACATATTTAATTCTGTGCTTAATATTCATATCTAAACCTTTTCACTTTTCCTTGCTGTATTTGCATTATCAATAAAAGCACCATCTTTTACCTCATAAATTAAAATCTAGTTTCATCTCTACAGAAGCTTACAAATTAATCCAAACTTAAATGTTATTTAATAAAAAGTAACTTGTGCAGAAAAAAGTCTTGTATAATTGTGAAAAAGACTTGTATAATTTGTGCATATCTAGTAATTAATATGCCCTCCTTTATTAATTTCTTCATCATGAAACTATACCTATTTTTGTGGTACAATTTAGTTTTGAGAATTGTTTTTTTGATGTTACCTAAAAGTTTTTAATTGAGTTTAAGTATGGGGAGTTGCCTGGCCATAGGAATATTTTGTTTCATTCTTCAAAAATTTTTTTCTAATTTTTTTGGCATCAAATCTTGTTTGAACACTCTGCTGCCTTGCGGGATTTTTTTTTTTTGAAGTTATTATAACTTTTTCCTTCAGAATCTTGATATATTCTCACTTTTCAACTTACCATCTACTGAAAAAAAATGAACTAGGGCTTTCAGATGTACACAACCCCAAAAAAAGTTTTTCTTGGGATGTATAATGATTTCTGAATATGAACCGGTGATATATTTTCATCTGAAAATACCTAACAATTAATCTGGAACATATTCACCTTCTAACATGTGTTACCTTTTTCCCTTGAACATAGAAATTTGACATCAGAAACATAACATTTTTCCAATCTTCTTTGGTTCAGTTAGCATATGATTTGGCCCACAAGAGCTGTTTTTTTTTTCATATTGCTGGTGTTAAAAGCTACTTTTAAGCTGCCCAGCAAGTTTTTCCAGCTGTACAGAGTCAATGTCTAACAGCTGTCTTGTGTAAATCTGTTCCATTGGCTGCTAATTTTCAATTTAAGTTCATAGTAACTGATAAATATATGTATTTCTCTCTAATAACTGATCTTGTTCCAAGTAGTGGTCTTATTTTATTTTATGGCCATGTTTGCCTTTCCTTTGAGATGAAAAGGAACAGTTTCTTTAAATTGTTTTAAAGTATCATTCACTGTCCCTATTTGACATTGTATTTGCTATTATATATTCAAGATATATAGAACAAAAAATGTGGCAATATGATTTTGTAATAAAAGATTAAACAAATTTTCACCAAACTCTGTGTATAACATTAAAATTGCTAAATAACCAAAGAATAATAACTTTACATTACACAGACAACTTTAAGAATGGTTATGGTAAAGCAGTATAGCCAAAATAGAAAAATAAACAAAAAATTCCCTGTGTTTGGATTAATTCATATGCTACTGTATTTTTAGGAATTACATTGCAAGTTTCACTTACAGACACCTCCTCCAGATGTATCTCTTTTATATGGGCCATATTCACTTGGTTTGCCAAATCCAGATGGTGGAGGTCCATATTCATGATTGGGTGGTGGAAGTGGTACACCGAAACTAGGAGATGGAGGTGGTCCAAAATTGCTGAATTGTGCTGGTGGACTTGGTGCTGGAGGTCCCCAAAGTGATCCTCCTGATGGTGGTGGAGGGGGAGGAGGAGGTGGCCCATAGTTACCTGATGGTCCAGAACTAGATGGTAATCCAACTGGTCCTACAGATGATGGTGGAGGCCCATAAGAACCTATAACAAATTTTAAAAATATTGTGTAACCATAGAGTTTCTTACAAATAAATAGAATTTTTTTCTTTTAAATAGGTCCTTTTGACCTATTTCAGAAATATTGATATTACTTTAAACTTCCTAAAATTAATTATGTAATTTGCTTGAAATTTAACTACTTCTTTTTTAGAACTATCAATCAATTTTCATTAACTAAAAATCAATAAGATTGTGTTTATAGGTCCAATAAATTTTTTTTCCCACTCATTTAGTAGTTGTTATCAAGAAGAGCATCTAACTTTAAAAATCACATCAAACCCAATTCATTAATCTTTGAAGCTTTGTAAAATAATTTAAACAATTTTTAATTTTGTATTCATTATGCTGTTGAAAATCAGTTATGACTGTATGCTTATTTTAATTTTTGACATATTTTAATATTTTTTAAACTCCTGATGATGGTTTAAATAAACCGAAAGATCTTGACAGAAAAATTACATCTTTATTGACTGGCAAGGCAAATAAAAAAATTTTTTAAATTAATTAATTATTTATATACTAGCAGAAGCCATGTTTAAGAAATTTATTCTTACACATAACCACATAAAAGTGGTTCACAAATATTATAATTTAAAGTTAAAAATTAATAAAATTACTGCTTTGTAAAAATAAAAGACAAGCCTGTTTTGAATTTGATGTTTTTATTAACTCTTGCCTTTAATCACTTTTGCACAGCTAATAGTCGTAGAATATTACATTATATGTATTTTTAAGCTTTTATTAATTGTATTGTTACTTTATTTATTTCTAAATTTTTAAAAAACAGTTGCTGGATTATTAATTCATTAGTTGACTAGTTGGTTAGCATCATTACTAATCACCTCTTATTATAACTGTTTTGTATATTCCAGGATCTAGTTAATATCCAGCCAAAACAATAGTTACTTTATCTGGATTTAATTTCTATTAGTACTAATGTACAACAATTTGTATAGTTTAAATAACTTTTGAGTTAAGAATTGTCAGCCTCAATTTGGATTAGACCACTGCTAATTTATTACAGGATATACAATCTACCATACCTACCATATATCTTGCCTTAAAAAAATGTGATTTATTTTAACCACACACTAATTTAAAGTGTAAATGATGAAGATATTCTCCAGATAAAGATTGATTCATAACTTTTTGTCAGCCATATACATGAAAAACCATTATGCACATTTAATGTATGCTTTCTTAAGGACAAAGCTTAAATAGGTATTGTTCATTCTAAATGAAAGTAATATGTGAATTTCTAAAGTAATTCTTAAAGCTGCACGAATCCAATCTCAAATATTGATGTATTTTGTGTTATTCAATGTTTTGAATCTATTAAGATTTATTTAAATTATTTTTTTATGGATTTGAGCTCAGTTAGAGTAGTGTGTAATGCGTCCTGCTGTCCCCTTTCATGAGTGGCAGTACAACAATGTAAGGAACCAGGATACTGATATGAGTAGTGTATGTTACAGGTATGTTCACATTTAATTGGTGGCAATAACATTTAATGCTTTCTATAATGACCAGTGATCAGAAGTAGTTAAGTATTGCTGTTATTAGTGTAAAATTTACTGATAAGACTTATTTTGAATTATGGTATGTTATTTAGAAGTACAACTGACCTGAGCTAAATCCATGTCCATGTAAAGGTTCAAATGGTGGAGGATTTGATGGATATCCTGTTGAACATAACAAAAAAACATTATAGTGTAATTTTATTCAGATATATTATCTAAATTATTGTTTTCTAGAAGAAGTTCAAGATTAGCTTCATTTAGCTAAATTAATTTTTTTTTTTTTTTTAATACTTACTACTGTTCTCCAGGTTGTTGCAGAATACGAGAGGTGATGTGTTTACATTAGACATTTTTTTAATATATACGAGGTGTGTTCAAAAAGTAAGGTAACTTTATATTTTTAGGAAAAAATATTTATTTATTCATCAATATTCATGTTGTCCCCTTCAAAGTAATCCTTCTCAGATACAATACACTTGTGCCAACGCTTTTTCCAATCCTCCTCGAAGCACTTCTCATAAGCACTTTTTGATATAGCCTTGAGCTCTTCCAGCTATGCAGTCTTTATCTCCTCAATCATTGCAAACCTTCATTTTTCATAGGCCTCTTCAGTTTTGGGAACAGGAAAAAGTCGCATGGGGCCAAATCCGGTGAATATGGTGGCTGAGGCATGA
>JAAAKQ030206380.1:0-10278 GCA_010016005.3 Zanna intricata | reverse complement strand
TACATAAGTGAGGTAACTTAAGTGTACCTAAGTAACTTAAGTGAGGTACCTTAAGTGTAGTACAACTAATATTTTTCAGGAGAGAAAAAAGTTTAAAAAAATTTGTTTATTCCATTTATTTTAATTTTTTTTTTTTTCAATCAATATGGAAACAGAATTACGTTTGGGAAATATATTTAATAATACGAGATATCATTAATACGGAGAAAATTTTTATAAGGAAATTTATATGCATTCATTTTTATGACAAAAATGCAAATATGAGATATCACATCTACACCGCTGATGTGGAGAAATACTTATAAGAAATGCTTATAAGTTTCTTATTGCAAAACTCTTCCTAATAAGGAGATTAAAGAACATTTAAGAATTTTTTCAAAATTAAATTAAATTTTTAATTTAAAAATCTACCCTTTTATTAAGCTAAATTTTTAAATTATGTTCCTTCTGTGAATCTATTCTATTGTTTAAAAGACAGGAATCAATATTTTTTTAAGTGCTCTTAAAAACGCTGATTTTTAATATATATTTTTAGCAAAGTTTTGAAAATTTGAATTTGCCGAAAAGAAGAAGAACATTTTTTTCTATAAACAGAGCACTTCTTACAGATATTCTTTCAAATACTTATAGTTCTACATCAAATAAATCTACACAAAAAACAAAATAAATTTTACTTCACACAAAATTAACAAGATAGATTCTCACAAAAACCATGCAATGCAAGAAAAAATTTTATTACAAGGATTTGAGTATACAATCAATAAAAACAGTATATTATTTACAACAAATACTACCTTATGAAACATTGTATAATTATCAATATTAATATTTATTACAAAGTAATAATTACTTCTAATTAGTAAATACATCATCTTCATACACATAAACAATAAAAAAAATGTTGAGTTTATATGTGTGAAACTAGATACCCTCCTGAGTTTACAATCAGCACTGAAATTAAAAATATCTACTATTAATAAAAAGAAAAGATAAATGTTTCTGTCGTGCTGCAGAAATTTTTAAATTACTCGTATCAACCAATCAAATCTCAAAAAACAATTTATCTAAGTTTAATATAAACATTTCTAATTGCTAAAAAAATCGTTGTATTTGAAATAAACATATTGGTTTTAACACATATTATCAATTTCAAAGTGAATAAAGCCAATTAAATTAATTATAAAACATAAACTTTTGCATCGCCAAAAGTCTACAACTGAGGATTATCCAAAGAACTACTGAAAAAGTGTACAAGTAATTTAAAAAGACCTTTGCTACATACGTTTGATTAACGAGTAGACCCTAGAGCAAACATCAACTTTAAACTCACCCACCCCTATGACTTATTGCACAACGCTTGTGCAGCGAGTCACAGTTATTTGATAACTGAGGTTTTTTGATTACCTCAAATTGAGGTTATGTTATCTCTTGTTAAACTTATGTTGAACGTAACTAAATAATGACTCACGAATCTTCATCCAATTTTCACATGTACAACTTTAGATTCACTTCCAAAGCAAATTCAAATTTCAATGAAATTGATCTAATACTTTTGGAAATTTTGAGCAACAAAATTTTATACCTAAATGGTATTTTCGTAATCCTCATTCCTTAAAATGTAAGAAAATTCAGTTCACCCCCCCCCCCCAATCAAACTGTACGTAGTACCACTCTTTTCTTCGAAAGTTCGGGAAAAAAATTTTTTTCTTGAACTCAAAATATGTGTTATGTAAGTTTCTCATTACGTACTGCATATTGACTACACTATATGAATTGTATTTTTTTATACAAATCGAATAAATTTATCTTAACCTGATTATTTATTTTTAATTTAAATAGAGAATACAAGATTTGATTTTAATTGGTGATTAAAAGATTTTTATTAGGCAAACCCCAGTATAAAATATTTCATTAAAGTAATGATAAAAATCAAATAATTTTAAAATATAGTTCACCAATCTCACAAAGCATAGAAGAAAATCGGTTACCTCTTTTCATATTTCTTATGTTTTTTATGTACGAGTAATTGTCACCTCCATATTGTAAACTGTCTTAAAGTTATTCCTTTTTTAATACTTTTATTTACAGTCGCAAGTAACAACTAAAGTCATTAGCGAATTATCAATATAATGTAACCAATCGGTAAATGTGTAGTCTTCAAAAAACTCAGGCTGACCATTCCTAAGACGTGTGGTTAATTGAGACCTAACCACCAAAAAATATTCTAAAAAAGAAGCTCCGAGACGACAGCGTGATGAGGGATGATCGATAGGCTATTTCACAGAGGAACAATGATGAAGACTACCATGTAGTTGTGAAGAACATAACCGGAGGGGGATCGATGAAGCATTCGGGCCCCTCTTAGGTTTGAAAGGTCGCGAGCGGGTGGAGGAGGGGCACTCGCGCATTTCTAAATGCGCACACCGCCCCTTTAGTTTAGGAATAGGAAGGGACGGGCAGCCTCTTGGAGGAGGAACGTGTCGGCTTCTCACAAGCGGGGAGTCGACACGCTGTAAAGAGCCCAAGAGAACTCCGAAGGGGGGCTCCACTGCAGGAGTCCAAGCGGGAGGGCAGTAGGTTGGGTAATCTGCTGCCACGACCCCCAGGGTGGCTGACATTATGCCGAGAGGCGATTCCAGCCGCCCCGGGATGAAGGGGGAGGTATTTTAGTGGATGAGAGCCCCACATTGTCATCTGTGCGGGCAGATGTCGGCTGGCAAAGCTTTCTCCTACGCAAAACAAAAAAAAGAAACAATCTAAACCCAGAGGGGGACGGGAGTGAAGGACAGCTCTTTGCTAAGTCGTCACCTGTCCGGGCTTGCTCGAATGGGTGGCGATGATGACGCACGGGGACTCCGGATCCCTTCCGAACCCAAAGACACCTCCCCGACGCTGCGTAATGCTTAATTGTGGGTCCGGCCTCGGTATTGTGGTGAAGGGGGGGGGGTTTATTCGGTGAGAGCCGACACTACCATCCGCGCGGGAGGATGGTGGCAGGTAGAGAGCTTTTTCCTCCTCCTAATAAAAAAAAAAAAACACCGGTAGGTAGCCTATCTAATACTCTTTTTTCTTTTTTTTTCCTTGTTTAGCCTCTGGAACTACTGTTTAAAGTACTGTTAAAAGTATTACTTCAGAGGATGAATGAGGATGATACGTATGAATGTAAATGAAGTGTAATCTTTGTTCAGTCTCAGGTAGACCATTCCCAAGATATGTGGTTAATTGAAACCCAACCACCATAGTACACCGGTATTCAAGATCTAATATTCAAAACGTATAATATACTACCTTTGAAGCAACTGTCTTTATCAGAATTTTAACCTAAGTATTCAAAGTTGAATTTCAGTGACGAGTTCATTACTAGACAACCAGTGCGTTTTATTAGTTTTATTTCACGATTATTGGTTAGAATCCCCTCTAAGTGTAAGGAAGTTTAAGCGCATAGTATCTTTATAGGTTTTATTTCTTCAAAATTATTTTTGGTTATAACAACAAAGTCAAAATCTTTCTAACAAAAAAAAAGTAATAATACAATATAACTTTTAAAACCATTTGAAAGCAAAATTCTGAAAAATTTCACCCTAAAAAATTGTATATAGAATACAAACATATATGTTACATTTATGTACATAAATTATATGAAATATGACGTGAAGGAAATTAAATGGACAGATTAGAGAAGATGAAAAGTAAAAATAAATTAGGAGAAAATAATGAAAATGAGAAAGTTAATCAGAATATTGAGAGATCTAAACTGTTAAAATAACTAGACAGGATATCGAGTAAAAGTTTATTAAAACAGAGCTTGAAAAATCAATGGAATTGGCTAAAATAGTAGATAGAAAGCAAAAATGATATAATTTCTTAAAAGAAATAAGGATTCGCATGTTTGCCTGGAAATATAAGAGTATGAGGACGTACCTTAACTAGATGGTGTAACTGATCTGCTTTAGGGCACATGCTAATATTGTGATTTAACTAACATCCTCTATGTTAAATTGTATACTTTCGCGCGCGAGCACGAATACACTATATATATATATGTGTGTGTGTGTGTGTGTGTGTGTGTGTGTGTGTGTATGTCTTAACATGAAAAAATTTTTTAATCATTTTTCTAACATTTATGAATTTAATACTTACTTATGATAAATACTATCTAATATTTTGTAATTGTGTTTTTAAGATCATTTTGTAAGATTTCTTCTAACTGATCAAATAAACCAATTATTTTTTTTTTTTCAATCATTCAAGTTCATTTAATAATTTTCTCGATTTATTCCAAATTAATGAAATCGATCATTTTTATACTTTACGTTAACATTTCGAATTGTAGCCTGAAAATTGGTCAAAATTTCTAGGAAAAAAATTGCATCCAAAAAAATAAGTAAGTCTGTCGATATTTCAAAATAAATTCAAGTATTCCTTTCAAGAGAGTAGTTTGCTGTATTTTCTGTGATAAAGTGAGTGAGCTTTTCTACTGAAAGCTTTTATATTTTAGGCTCAAGTAATATTTTCTCGATTGTTCAAAACGTAACTGTTAAAATTAAATAAAAAAATGGTAGAATACAAAAAAATTTATTATTTATTATGAGAAAGGAAAGCCATGTAGCAAGCTATCGCATTGTAACATCGAGTAAGTACGTGACCGAATATACTACGTTATTTGAAAAATAACAGTTTTATGATTTTCCATTGAATTTTCATCATACTCGAATATCATAGGAAAATTAAAATATGATCTCTTGCTAGAATGAGTTTTGTTTTTTTTTAATTTATAACAGTGATTGTATTCATTTGTTTCGGTTTGTAGTATTTCTCTACCCTCATGTAACAAGCTTATTTGTATCCCCGGTTTATTTTACTGGATTTTTACAACGATTTTATTTTAAAAAACCATATTTTCTAAAATAAAACGAATAATTCATTTATTTTACAAAAATAATCCTTAAAACTAGGGGTTGTTGAATTTTGTTTACAAAAATAATAGAATAAAACCCTAAGAAAAGTAATTTTTTGAGATTTTCTAGAGTATTCAGATATTACGAAATATTTATACCTCAAGAAGTATAAATAATTTACAAACAGCATATCAAATAAGGTAACTGTCAAAAAACTTGGGTTTTTAACAAACAATGTTAATGGAATTATTGTAGAAATTTTAGAAACTGATTTAGGAGCTAATATAATGAACATATTACTTATTTAGCTATTTTATTTGTCTGGTTTAAGAAGAAATTTCTAACATTAAACTAGACAGAAATGTTTTAATAATGTTTCACGTAATTATTCATAGCAATTTTCAGTAATATATTAAATGTGATAATTTTATTTTTTCAAACTTTAAAGCAGTTAAATTTCCCCCATGTATAATTTTAAATCATTAATCTCTTGCTAATTATTAGATCATAAGTTAGTGCGTTTAATATTTATGATGAAAATAAAAATACAACATTTATTTGTACGTGGTTCAAACAACCTAGTACTGTAATGATCCAACAGTACTCTTATTAGTGTAATATATTAATTTCAATATTTCTACTCAGTAATATATTTTAATTAGTCCCTGAGTCTTAGGATTAGGAACTAATAATATAATATGAATTTAACTTTTATATTATATTAACTTTTTGTTAATAATATTTATAAAATAATTATCATTTCAGCGAAATTGACAACGTCCGAAGGTTCAAACGTTTCTACGTGTTGCATTTTTAGAATACTGGATGACGGACTACAATTATTATCACAGATACTATTATTATTAATTTAGTATGTACTTTACTATCATTTTAATTGTTACTTTTTACGTTGTTCTTGTTAATATCTATATTGCTATGCAAACCTCATCCACTAACGGCATTTGTTTATCTTCTTCTGGACCAGTGTTCATACATGTATACGTGCACATATAATAAGTGTAATGCACGTAATACATGCACATGTATTTATTTATTGTTTATTTTTTTGATCAACGAAGTGAATGCAGATAGATATATTCTTATCTAGAACTTTGCTATTTTATAAGTTTAGTTATTTTTTTTTGTTTGCATTAAACTATTGATCATATTATTAAAGGAGTTTATTAAAGACCGCCTTATCATGTGATTTTTTTTTTTATACGATTTACTTATAGTCCTACTGTGGAAATCGATTAAAAATAAATTAGTTATACAAAAAAAAAACTGCGAAATTTATGATGATTAATTTAGCATTTTGCGTAACGACTGTCAAGCAATTACGCATATTGAAAAAATTAATAATAAATAAATGTTTAAAAAAAAAAATTAAAAACGTTTTAAGGGAAATTCAGTAATTTTTTTGCTTCGGAGTTTATTTTACAATCGGTTCCAATTTACCGAAACCATAAGTAAATTTGGACACAAAAAAAATTACATGCAGAGAGTGTTTTGCATTAACGTCCCTTAAAGAGAGATATGCATACATAAGTATGCATATATATATATATATATATATATATATATATATATTATACAGTATTCATAAATATATAATAAACATTAATAAGTATATGAAAATATTACTCCTAGAAGTTGATAAATTTCAAAACATTAAAAGCAAACAAAACACAAAAAAAAAATAGTATTACAAATCATATATAAAGTAACAGATCAAACACAGAAAGAATGGAACAGTGAAATAATCAAAGAACCACAAGAGTAAGTGGTGAAACGAAATGAAGAATTTTGACTATGCACAAACCGTATGCTGATTCACCTCAAATCTCGGAGAATTTAAAGATTTGATGTCTGCAATCGCTTTAGAGGCCTTCTTCGCTGGATTCAGGAAGTTAACCTCCAAACGTCTGTAGGACGTCAGGAGGTTAACCTCCGTATCGGCGTATATCCTCTCGAACGATTACATACTCAGAAAATTGGGTATTTCAGTTTGCAAACCACAGCACTTCTGTAATATTTCTCAATATTTTTTCTGGAACACTGTATGACTTCGATGTTACTCTAACTTTTCGTGCTCCATAGTTGAATTCCATTGGTCCAAATCGGTTTCAGGACAACTAAGTACAGCAATTGATTCTTAGGTGGTGATAGTTGCGATCTATTTCTAACAACGAGCACATTTCCCTAAAGTTAATATTAAGCTTCGTTTTTTTCTCTATGACACGAACTCCACGTCAGACGGCAATCAGATGCAGTCCTAGGTATCGGATGCTGTTAGCATGCCGGATGAGAACGTCATTAATTTGAACTCGCAGGTAATCACCCCTTCCGATCGCAAACGTAACATGTGTAGACTTGGCAGGATTAATGCTCATCTTTCACTTAGCTAGCCATTCGTTAATTAGATCTAATATAGTTTGCAGTTTAGCAGAAGTTACGATAGTGTCAGCTTCCACAGCCATGATCACCGACTCATCCGCAAACGATGCAATTCTGGAGATTTCCCTGGAGTCGGGAAATCCGTTATGAAGACCAAGAATAAAACAGACCCAGAATTGAGTCCTGCGGACAGGACACCCAACCCAGTTTCAATCAATTCAGACAGATTTTGATACCTCACTCAAATTCAATAAATGAGTAATAAATTTAAACTTATCTATTCTACTTCGTTTTCTCTAATGGTGTATCGAATACTATATTTTGTTTACATTTTCAGTTCCAACCTAGATTGTTAAGCACTCTTAGAGCACTCAACATTGTTTCACCACAATTTTAATAAATAATTGGAAGAAAACTCTACAACTGCAGTAGAATATAAGGATGTAATGTGGAACGCTATGAACCCCGCAACTTCACTTTCTAAATATGAAAAATAATTAATGAAGATAATACAGATTAGAATTGATTTTATATTATAGCTAAAAATAATTTTTTATCGTCACTGAGTAAAACCGCATCGTTTAATCAGTAGGAGAAACCAATATATTTCTTCCATAATGTTTATAAAAGGTAACATAATGTAAAGTCTGATTCAGAAAGTAGTTAGATATAGGTGTAATTTTTTTTCCAGTTACTTTTCGACTTGTACATAAAAAAGAAATATAGGAATTTAAGAAAAATTAGAAAGTGAAAGATTATCCAAACGAGAAAAAAAAAGAAATTAAGGTTCGTTGATGACATTGTTCTGTTGGAAGAAATTGAAAATGAGTCAGAAGAAATACTTAGACATAGATTTACTTCTAGAAGAGAACATCAGTCAACAACGAGAACGTTTAAAAAATTAAACAGAGATAAAAAGACAAAAAGGACAGAAAGGAAGATATTGAAATATTAATTATTGACATGATAACACAATATACTAGAAATAGAAGAATTTATAATTATTTCTAAGTTTTGTGATAGAGAGGAACATATTAGCTATCGAAAGCAGACTGGCAGAAGAAAGAACTTTCATGAAAAAACGGAGCCTTATATTACCAAACTTACTGATATAAGAATTCTAAAGAAATATTTGAAAATATTTAACTGGAGTTTCAGTGTATGATTTATCTATTTAGTGTATGGATTTTTCAGTACAAACAATTAAAAATGTTTGGATCATTAGAACAATAATGTAATAACGCATGCATAATGCAAAAGCAAATACACAGCATATACACAGTGTACACACAAATATGACATATTTTTGGAAGGTAAAATAATATTA
Source organism: Zanna intricata (assembly GCA_010016005.3). Classification (NCBI taxonomy): domain Eukaryota; kingdom Metazoa; phylum Arthropoda; class Insecta; order Hemiptera; family Fulgoridae; genus Zanna; species Zanna intricata. The sequence goes on along the minus strand of JAAAKQ030206380.1, from coordinate 1,656 downwards.
AAACGAAAGTGTAAACTTAATACAATAAAAGCAATAGAAAGGAAACTAATATAAAACTTTTAAAGAGTGTTACAGGAGGAGATGGAAAGCAGGTGGGTTGATAAAATATAAAATAAAGAGGAGGTCTTAACACGAATATGAAAGGTGAAAAGCTTGTGGCAGAATCATATAAAGAAAACTAAATTGGTGGACCATTGATTAAGAAATTCTGATTTAGTTAATTTAATAATTTAAGTATCTAGAACAAAGGTTCCCAATCTTTTTCGGTTTGCGGCTCCCTAAATAATTGGATTTTTTCCGCGGCGCCCTTAATACATCATATTTTTTTCTAAATTTTTGACTTTCTTGAAAAATTGGAAATCTTTCCTTTTTAAAAGCGATTACTCATTTAATAGAGAAAAATTAAAAACAGATACTATTTTCCATCGGATAATATAAAATATCTAATTTCAACTGTTTCGGTATATCCATATTGAGACTGGACAACCACCATGTGGTTAGGTTAGTTGAAAAATAAATTTAGTGTCTAAAGCATGGGTGGGGAAGCCGTTCTTGCGCATTAGCCATTTCAAAAGATGCGGATTGAAAAGAAAACAATTAAAGACTTGAAAGTTGATAAATTCTTGGAATTTTGTCAGCATACACGATTGTGGGCGCAAAAATTCGAGAATTGGAAATTCCAAGAAAATTGCCGAATTGTTTAATTGAATATTTCGCGGCGCCCCTAGGAGCCGCGGCGCACACTTTGGGAATCACTGATCTAGAAAGTAAAAATTGTAGAGAAAGTTAAAAATTTATAAAACATATAATAAAACAGTAAAACAGATAATTAGAAAATAATAATAATAGTAAAATCATAATAATTATTAATAAAACAGAAAATTAAAGCAGATAGTAAAACAAATTATTGAGAATGTAGCATGCAAGGATTCAAAGGATTTTTAGATTTCAGGATTAATGTACAACAGAAAGGAATGAAGAAAAAGCTTATACAGTCAAGTGACCGTTAAAAAAAAAGAGAGTTTTACATGAAAAGTAAATAAAAATTGTTAGTATTTTTAACATAGCTTCTGATTTCATCGAAAAATAGCTATCTAATAAAACTTTAAAATATCTTCAATTCTAATTATTCTTCTGATGAAATTTTCAAAACTTTATGATATTTTTCACACTACTCAAGCAAGCAATAATTATAAATAATAAGTTTAGTCATTAAAACGTTAAACTTGAGAGCTCCAAGCTCTCAAGTTAGAGTCCAACAGGCTTATCTACTAGATCACCAAGATGCTGCCACTACATTTGTGATAAAGTAAAAAAACCTGGTGTCCGGTAATTATCTAAACAACTTTAATGTATATTAGAAAAAGAGGAATAAACCTATTGATAAATGGACGGACTCTTCTCATAAAGTTTCCCTGCAAATATTGCAGCAGCACATTACACCAAAGAAAACACTGTTGGAATGGAATTTACTGTAGAAATGATTGAACGGATTGAAAATACCTTAAAAAGTTATCTTTTCAGACACTTCTTTAAGAAAGTGGACACTGAGAACGTTCAAATATTGGAATCAAAGAACTTACCTGTTACATTTGACTGCATTAGAGATCGCCCAAAAATTAATGTTTGGCGCAAACTGTACTAGTTCGTGTGATT
>JAAAKQ030206369.1:0-11742 GCA_010016005.3 Zanna intricata | reverse complement strand
TAATTTTAATTTACAGCTTTTATAACTATACATTAGTTACAAGTCCACTGGCGTGCAAAAAAGCAACTATATTTCCTTCGTTTCCTTTATCCAAATCAGCAACAATTCTGTTTAGTATTATTATTATTATTATTAGTACACAGTATTATTATTGTTATTAAATAAGAAAATTGCAATCTTTTTTTTAAACACTGAATTTTCTGATCACTTCAAAGTGTGTATAAATATGAGCTCAATAATTTTCATTTTAATTCATATTAAAATTATATTTCATTTTAATGAAAGGTATTATGGTGTATTGGTGCACTGTGTATTTCACAATGAATTATGAATGTTTGTAGTTTTACAGGACTGTCCAAAAAGGAGTGTAATGTATTTAGGGTGTATGTATGTTTGTTCTACCGTAGCAGTTCAGTGGCTGAACCGATTTAGATTTATAACCCCGCTTTGGAATCCTTATGTCACCAGAAGTATCATACGTTGTATAAAAAAAATATTTATATATAAATTTTCAGGTAATTCAAAAGGAGAGGAAAGTAATCTGGAAACTGATTCTAGAGATTAAAATAAGGAAAAATGTTCTTACAAATATATGTCCGAAAACTTTTTGTTATCGAGTAACAGCTAGCTAAAATTTCGTGCGGATTTTAGTTTCCCCCAGTGAAATTTCAGTATATTAGGGATAAACTTGATGGTTTCTTATGTTTTTTGACCTGAAAAAACTATTAAAACAGATCCCACAATTGTATTTCCTGTAGTTTTCATGATATCCCACGTAACACAAAAAGTTTGGTGAAGTAAAAGATTATTTTTTTTTTATGTTTGAGTATCTTTCTTAAATGACTAATAAATCCGACAATTTTGTTATCAAAACGTGTAGAAAATTTTATACTGAGAAAATTAATTTAATAAAGTCTATGGAAAAAAAATCTACTTTTATTAATAACAAACTTAAATTTTTAAAAATCTTACGAATTTGTGAAAATCAAAACCAGCTGTATTTTGTACAGTAATTAATTGAAAAATTAAAATATTTTAAATATACTTTAAAAAAATTCTCAATGTGGTTAATACTCTAATAATTTATTACACGACTGCCCTTAAAGGAGTGTAATGTATTTTTGGTGTATGTATGTTTATATGTTTGTTCCACCGTAGCAGCTCAACGACTGAACCGATTTAGATGTATGACCCCACGCTGGAATCCTTACGTTACCGCTAGCGTCATAGGCTACATACAATCTATATATTTTATATATATATATACATTTAAATAAATTTAAAAAAAAATTGAAAAAGATATTATATCATATACAAGATTGTTACACACACCCTCTTTAATTATCCTGTCTTAAAAAGTAATGTTTCTCAGGGATTTTTTTGTCAGTTCTGTTTTTTTTAGTATTTATTTGTTCTTTTGTATCTGATATCTTCTTATATTTAAGTTAATATTATTTCAAATGGTTATATTCGAAATAAATAATATGGACTTTAATCATAACTCTTTTGTTTATTTTACAATTATTTACTCAGTTATACTGCTCTAGTGAAAATTTTAACACGATTTCCTTTGATTTATCCAGTTAAATGCTGGGACAGTTCGTTTTTCTATCGGTAGGATAGCATAACTATATGTTATATGGTAGGATAGCATTCCTCATATGTTTTATGTAATTTATTATTCTATATACCGATCAGATAAAAAATTAATTATCGTACATTTAATACTTTTTGACAAATACCATTAAAACATATTTCTAAAAATAAAAATTTTTCACATCTTTTTATGAAAAAAATTCGTTAAAAAATTAACATTACACATACTATAAATATAAATCTGTTATTTTTTTCAATAGAAAAAAAATGGTTTTATTATTGATTTAGTATTGCTTTATTTTACCGCTACGTGCGCCGTAATACTACGTAGTATTTTCTTTTGTGCCTCACAATGATGTACTATTTTTAATCCTTATTATGATAGTGATTGATAAGATCGTGCCACCATATAGTATATTCTTTTTATTGAAAACTTTTTTTTATGGAAGAGCCAACATCAACAGTTATGATTAGGCCGGTGAAAATTGGTAACATATGAAAAGATGTTATGCTAGACCACAAGTGGAACCCGGGACTTCACATGGAAGTGCCTATATACTACTTAACTCAGCCACGGAGGTCGGCAACTTAACTTTAAATATAATACAGTTTGCGAATAAAAAATCTATTTTTTTTTGTAATAGAAATATCAATTTTGCAGTAAATTAAGCTTTTCCTTGTTCTTCAGAATTATTGAACAATACCACATTATACTGCAAATGAGGAATACACGTCGATACCATTTTGTTTATAGTCGTTGAATAATGTAATAATACAGATACTAACTGCGGAATAATATTATTGGCGATTTGCCGAACAATAGATATCTAATAGACCAGTATTCATAAATATAATTGTCAACTACGGAAGGAGAATCATTTACTGTATTATCAGAACGAGATAGAAACGATCTCGATTAGGTTTTGCTTTTGATACACCGAAGTTCAGCTGTATTATTACTCGAATAATATCTACATATTTTTGAATTCCATATATTCCTATATAGCAAACGTTTCTTAAAGGAATAATATTTATTATCATACTTAATCTTTCAGCATCTTAAAAAAAAAAAAATGATTACAAATAGCAATTAAATTTATACGGCTGGAAAAATATAAGAATGCATGTTTTTGGAACTATAAAATTTTCTGCATACCAAGAAATAAAGAATAATGTATAAGTGATGCAGAACGCCATCTCATTTGTTACTCGCCGAGCTAAATTATGCATTCAGGCTATTGGGGGAACAAATAAAATTAAAATTAATTCGTAAAATAATATTTATTTTATGAATTATTTTGTTATACCAGTGAATTGATTTATACACAAATATCGTATTTATCTTAATTTTTTTCTAGTAATGTTTTTATTTAAAAAAATATTATTCTACGATTATAATCATCAAGAATTGTAATCAAGAATTATTATATTCTTGTAACGTGCTGTTGATTTTTTTTTCAGAATTACATTTTTTATAAGATTTGTGGCAAAGCTATTACAATTTTCTGCATGTTATCTAAACTTTTTCAATAAAATTTTTAAATGTTTACATTCTTTTAACATTAATGCAATTGGCATAATGCGTGCACTTTTAAGATCACAAAAGGAAGAACCTTTTTAACTATTTTATGATGAAAATATATTGTTTCGTACCGATGTAAATACGAACTTTTTTATAATCATAATGAGGAATTTATGCCGTTTTTTTTTGTTGTCATAATTGGTCAAGGTGACACGGACATACGTTCTTCATTGTTCTGTATCTTAAAATTTTACTGAAATTTGAAGCTCGAGTAGGTGAATAATTTTTTCGTGACTTAATGCCACTTAAGTGGCTACGATACTAGCCTACTTTCCCGTAGGCTACAGCGATAGCGCTGTTATTGATCTAAAAGGGAAAGTATTATAATCGGTTCAATTTGGGGATATGCGGTTTTCACCGAATTTTGACACCTAAGGAACTCAAAAAATCTGAAAACCAGATAGAAATTTTCCGGATATTATGTTTATATGTACGCTCGCGCGGGTGTGTGTTTGCGTTTGTTCGTTGTCGGCCTCTAAATCACCTAATATCTAGAACTACTGGACCGATTTTGACTAAACTTGGTCAGATTAATTCTATATATCGACCATTGATGACATTAATTTTCAACTTGGAAGGTCAAGGGAGGGGGATGAGGGTGTCGAGCAAGATCACCCGTAATATCACGAAATTTTGTCTAATCCAAGATCATATATTTCTTAAGAGACTTGTTAGCAATAAATAACATTATTTCCAAAAATAAATTTATGAAATCGCAATATCACCCCTAAAAATTCACTAAACTACTGGTTTCTTTCTTTCTTTCTTTTTCTTTTAGCCTCCGGAACTACCGTAAGATATTACTTCACAGGATGAATGTGGATGATATGTATGGATATGAATGAACTGTAGTCTTGTACAATCTCAGGTTAACCACTTCTGAGAAGTCTGGTTAATTGAATCCCAACCACCAAAGAAAACCGGTATCCACGATCTAGTATTCAAATCCATATAAAAGTAACTACTTTTACTAGGATTTGAACCTTTGAACTATCGACTTCGAAATCAGCTGATTTGCGATGTCGCATTATCCACTAGACCAGCCTGGTGGGCACTACTGCTACGTTGTAACGTCGTGAGTGAGCGTTAAAATTAAATAAATGAATAATAGTTAAAATGTAAAAATGTAAGTTGGTTTTTGGGTGGGTTTCATTCAGTCGCCTAGTTGACTCGGTACCTGGTGCCTTAAGTCTCGTGGCTACACCAGCCTGTCGATCGTACAAACGAATTCCAGTAGAAAGTTTGAATTCCTATGTAATTAAAAACTACTGCTTTGTGGAGCTATTTTCACGGAATAACATTCAGTGTAACAAAATAAGCGATCAATGGAACTTCCTAAAGAAGAATATGTGATAAAATTAGTCAGTCGGGAGTATGCAGAACAGAATCTATAAATTTACTAGAATTGAAGAGGTTATAAATCTTTTTCTCACCTTCTCTTTTTGTAGAAATTTTCGGGTTCATTCTTATATTTTTAAAACTTATCACTACTGTTATCTTCAATATACGTTAAGGAAAGATGATTTTAATAGAAAAATGATAGATGTAATTCAAGTGTTTGAGAGCGTAACATATATTTGTTATTTTTTATATTCGTATTTCGCTGTTTATATTTTTATTATAATAATTATTTTATTCTTTTGCCTAAATTAGTATTTTTTATATTAATATATGTTTGATTTTAACTTGGAAAAAAAGAATTAGTATAAAAAAAGACGAACCTATAAAACTTCTCTTCAGAACTTAAAATGTGAGAAGTACAATCTAATTTAATGTTTATTAAAGAGTTAATTAAAACTTCTTAATTAGCTTCTTTTCAACAGCGGATGTAGAATAGTAACAGGTGGCCCTTTAGGGATTTTCCCTTTTTTTTTTTGTTCGTATTTGAAATCCAGTTTACGATTAGATTTATTATTTTTTTTTCATTAAATTATTTTTTATTTAAAAAATAAAAGAAAAACGGATAGTTAATTCTACTGTTTGTTATTACATGTACATATATTTTATTTTCCTAACGTGTTCCTTGCAATCTGTTCAATCAGTGAAAAATAAGCAACTCCCCCCTCACACGAAGCTACGTGATGTCGATGATATGTATGACATGTAAATAAGGTGTAATCTTATACAAACTCAAGCCGAATATTCTGGAGACATAGATGGATTGAATCCCAACAACAAAAGTACACCGGTATCCACTGTCTAGTTTTTAAATCCGTATAAAGAAACTTAATTTTACTAGGATTCGAACCTCAGAATCTTTGACTTCGAAAATCAGTTTTAAACAAGTGATTTGCAACGATGAGTTGCAAAGTTTGCAAACGACGATGAGTTACACTAGACCAGATTAATATTGTATAGTTTATTATAGATTATTATTATATAGTTTATTATTCTGGACTTAAAATGAATTTTTTTTTTTTAATCTGTTTATTATAGCGAATAAATTAATTTTGTCGTATGACCTGTTGTTTTAATTTTAAGAAATTTGTTATAACGTATAATATAATACATTTAGTTATGATGAAGAAATATTTAGAAATAAAATAAAAAATTTATTGAGCTTCCAGGAAAACCAAGAATAAAAGAAGACAAACTTTGAATTTAAGAAAAAAACGAACTCAAGTGAAAGAATGAAATAAAATATTGGCAAAACATCAAATCTGAAAAAGAATTCAAATTTAAGTTTCATCGGTCTACAGAAGTCCTAAACGGAAGAAAAAAAATTCAATATATATTTTAGTAGTGTAAAAATTAGATGGGGAAAAGTTTTCTATAATTTTATAATCCTTAAATTAATTTTATCCTTAGTTCAACTAAGAGTGGTTTATTATGTACTAGCCGAATCATTATTATAATATAATAATATAATTATTATAATATAATATAGAATCGTTTATTTTCGTATTTTTTTTCATAATATACTAAATCCTCATAAATATATATATTTTTTTTTGGAAAATCGAATTTTTATCCGACTGGATCAATTAATTCATTATTTCGTGTTAATAATTTAAATATGTATTATTATGTCAAAAAATGTATCTATTTTTTTATCTTTATTTCTACTTTACTCATTTGTATGCAAGAAGTCATTCAAAATAACTACTTGTTGAAGCATTATTTAACAAGAGTCCCAACAATATTTCCATTAGACTAGTTTTTACTAAATAACACCCAATTTTTTTGTAGTATTTATTCATTTTAATTGTTGGCTGATTGTACGATCTCAACTTTTAATTCTCTTAGTTTTCTTACTATTATTTATATTTCCTATTCCTTTGTGTAGTTTGCAGTCTGTTCAAATTTTTTTTTGTTGTGTCGGAAGGGTGGAATTCTTCCTCAACCAGATGCCCAGTAGCCCGAGCTACATACCGGGTGTGTGAGGTTCACCGCAACTCGGTGGGACCCATGAAAAACCCACTCCCTCGCACAGCGCGTGACGGAACCACCAAACTAGTATGTCCTTGTCACCGTGCGTGCCCTAACGAGCTCTCTTCAAGCTGCCTTCAAGCCATGGTTTTCAGCGTCTCCCGAGAGTACCCAGCAGCGGCGATCCAGAAGGACCCCCGAAAACTGGCCTTCCACGGCCAATCTCCAGCAAGACACTATTCTCTCAGTCCTCTTCTAATTTTCTTTGAAAGCACATCCCTGAACCGTCTGCTGCACTCCTATATTCCAGCCCTTTATAGACTTCAGCATGGGTCCTATGATGTCTGGGGAGATCTCATTCTCAAATGATCGCATCGCCTCCCATCTCGGACATGCCAAAATCGTATGTAGCTTATAGCCAAAATCGTAGAGCAGCTTTTAGTGTAATTTATGAAAGTTTTTCAGTTGTTTTATAATTTCTTTTAATTTTATAAATTTGATAATTTTTGTCTTTTTCAATTCCAAAAAATTAAAGAAGTATATTACAGTAATAATAATAATAATAATAGGAATGGGTAAATTGTAATTATGTATTTCGTTGTTGATATTTTAGGGAAGGGACCATATAAATGATATATATATTACCATATTTGTATAATAAATCAAAATTTATATACTATTATAAAATTTTATTTTCATAATAATTCATTTAAAAAAAATAAATTCTGTAATAAAATTTTCTTTCCTATTTATTTATTTTGATAAATTCTGATAATGATTTTCTTTATAGAAATCTTCTTTATTTTGTAGTAGTTTTGTAGTCTCTCTTTTTCTGTTAGGCTATGGAATTCCCGTAAGGCATTACTTCAGAGGATCAATGAGGATGATATGTATGAATGAATAAAGTGTAGTCTTCTACAATCTCAGGTCGACCATTCCTAAGAAGTGTGGTTAATTGAAACCCAACCACCAAAGAACACACCGGTGTTCTTTGGTGATTGGCCACCAGCCAATCAGCCCGATGTGCAATAGTTTAAATACTACATTTAATATATATATATATATATATTATTGTATGCATGTATAATTATATTTCATACATATATATATATATATTATATATTGCTTTAATACTACATTTATTTTTTTTTTTTAATTTGATTAATAAGAAAGATTATTATTAGCAAAAAAATTTAATTAGATTTACGCATAATATATTTTTTATGTGTTTTTAGGTAAATAACAGACGCCAATTCTTTTCACTTGAAGATTTTTTGAACGATGGAAAACGTTTTATCATATATTTTACAGGTATGGATTTTATTTAAAACGTATACTTTTATTTTTTCTTGAGATAATCCAAGTTTATAATTTTGAATGAAAGCTTTGGAGTTTATGTACGCTCGAGTAGACTGTGTATGGTTGAGTGTCTTGTATATATAAATATATATGTACGCTGAGCTTGTATTGTAGAAACGTCGATAAAGCTGCATAGATTTAAATGAAAGAATGAAAGTTTTTGAGAATATCCTTCGTACCGGGAAGAAAAATGTTTTTAAAGTTTCCTGATATAATTCTCATTTATCTGTCATAAAAAATGATTGATCTTTTTAAATTTTTATGCAGTCTGTATATTAGAGACATTCTGTAAAATCGTTGTTTCATAAGACAAAATATATTATCTATTCTGATTTTGTAAAAATCACCCCATTTTGTTAAAGTTTAAGAGGATTATTAAACCATCATTTTTTATAACTACTTTTGTATCTGATATCTTTTTGTGCTTCTTCTTAACAATTAATCAAAGTTTCCTTTTATAACAATTGCGAAGTTTTATTTTGTAATTTTACTTTATAAAATTGTAATTGATTTATCGGTTTTGTCATGGAGTATTTTATTTGGATCTACCTAAGTTATTTGAAATTGAAATTGATCTCATCTTATAAGCTCCGCGATTATATTCTTTTAAGCGTAAATTAGTAATAGTTCGTGAATGACTTTGTCCGATATCAGGTCGAATTTCGCATTACAGCGACGTTAATTAAACGTACTTAGTCATTTATAACATGATAGGTACTACGTCTCGAGAAGGGTTTTAATGAGAAATTTAAAACAAGTTTCATAATTTTTAAATTACACCACCAGGTTAAAAATGATTTTTAAAAATAAATGAATAATATAATTATCTCTAAGCTAAGTTTATTTTAATATTTTGGAATCAGTTTTTTAATATTGAAAAATCAAAATAGTTTTATATCACACTTTAGTATTTTTTTTGTTTTTTGTTTTTTTTATGAAGAGAACTTTTTCCGAAGTACATCCTTTTACAGTTTAAAGCGATTACGTTACGATCTCAAAATTTTAAATACATTGTGTAAAAATTTAAATTTTTATTTTACTGGCTTATATAGTACTGGATGTACTACTCTAAAAGAACTGTGCTAATTGGCTAGATTTTGCATTTTGGAGTTTTTTCACAGGGCTTGCGAGAATCAATTCTGATTTTTCTGATCTCTAATTGGAAAACCGAAAGGAAATGGAACATAGCTGCTGGCTTCCTTAGATATTTAACCCTGCGGAGGATGACTGAAGGGGTTTGATGCTATTATAGATGTGTAGATAGAGTAGCAACCCGTGTAGTTAGGGGCTTGCCTGGGTGCTTACTTTTCTAAGATAACTGTTTTGGCATCGAGCCCCGGTTATCCGAGATATTCGATGTTGGAATAAGATAGATGAACGGAAAACTCTCTGATGGAGCTGCGTTATGGGAGGATGCAGGTATTGACCTCGTTCCTGAAAGTGGACTAGAGCAGAGAGAGATATAGGGTATATTTTCATTAGAGGTTTATTAAATTTGTGAAGCTCTTTCTTGATTATTAATTAAGTTAAGAGAACTTTGAGTAAATTCAATTGTAGGACAAAATTTTCGTTGTGATCGGTATTTGTTTTGTTGGTATGAGGCCAGTATTTTTGGTGTTTAAAAGATTCAATCAAATAATTATCTGAGTGCGTAGTCTAACTGAGGTTAGATAGAGAGTTTTTGTGTGAAACCTTTTGTTAGAGGAAGGTGCGGCCCCAACGCGTTTCCGCGAGTGGATTAATTTGATAGTTGCGTGTTGTAAGGTATGGTAAGTACTCGTAAAAGTTGGGAGACGCCATACAAAGGCGATAGGAGATAGTGTAAATACACTGATGGAAATTTCAGTTGAGACATGTGATCGGTGGCATCCTGATAGAGGCCAAACTGATGATTGTGTTGTTTTATCAAGTTTAGATGTCTAAATGACGACCTTCGGTAAATCCTATCACGGCTAGGAAGAAGGGGCAGATGTAGCGATGAGGATTGTCACAAGGCGGGTGTCTTCCCCTACGAGGGTTAAGATCGTGACGTTTCATAAATCTATTCTCACAAAAAAACATACTTTTAGCATTAAAAATTTCTGGAATAATTTATGTATGTTTGTACGTACTTTTGTATTTACTTGCGTTGGCCTGTTTTTTGAATGATTTATCCAAACCAGATGGACCGATTCGGATGAGATTTAGTACTATGATTTCTGCAAATAGGACAGGAAAATATATATGTGCCTTACTGATCTTTATTACAAAATTTTATTCGAAGAGTATGTAAATTTATTTAGTGTAATTTTACGTAACTTATCTAAATACGCTATTTAGATAATAACAGACAGTATCAACGGATAGCTAGATAATTTTCTGATGATGTTTGTTCCTATTATAACATAATATAGTAGGAGGAAGTCGTTTCTTGACTCAAATCACATTATTTTATTAAATTTTTATGAGGAAATTCGCTACAGAAACTCGAAGCTTGTGCGTTGGAATATGAAATGTAATTTTTGTAGCGTGTGAAAAATGACGTGACTGACAGGGATTCAAACTCGGGATCTTCAAATGACAGGTCAAGACACTACCACACGCGCCACTGAGGCCGGCAAAACTTCATTCTGGGAAGGAGATAAATTTAATAACCAAAACTTTATATCTCTTAATAGGCATTATTTTTCGTTTTTTTTTTTCATCAGCTATTATTTTACTTGATATCTTCAAAATGAATTAACCGATTATTATATGATGATCACTGATTACAGGTCATTGATGGCATTTAAGTTCGGTTATAGTTGGTGAAGGGAGTGGAGAGATATGGTCACCTATGGAACATGTCTCAAACGTTTAGGATAAAAAGATTTTTTATTTTTCATAATTTTTTGATTTCATAGTTACATATTTTAATGTTCTACTTAACTTTTTCATAAGTAGTAGTCCATCGAAGCTCTTTGTAGTTTGTTGTTTCAAAACTTTTCAGCTTTTCCGGGAACGTTTGGAGTTTTCCCTACTTTAATATAACTTGGAGTTTTATTTTATTTACTGCCAATGACTGTCATGATTAAATACAAACATATTTAATTATACATAAAAATTTATCTAATAGACGATTTTTTTACTATTCAGTTAAGGCGTGTTCACGTTTAAAAATTAGCAAGGATAAGAAATATTTTCATTTTTTTTTTATCTGCTATTAATTTTGAACAAATAATTGATTTACTCGTAAGTTGTTTGTAGATATGTTTTTAAGCTTTTTTTTTATCCATTAACGATAACTTACAAAGAAACCACTAAATGAATAAAAATATGCAACAATCATTTGGTGAATTAAAGCGTATAAATTGATGATTACTTTACATTTGTATAGTTTTTCCGCTTCATGAATACAGTACAGTAATGTACAGTGTTTCTCAGTTATGTAAGCACGTGATTTAACGGAATAGTAGTTTTTTGAGCATGAAATCAGTTATTTGACCATTTATCCATCGTACAACGGATAAAAACTATATGACGTGTAGTAGGAATAAACAACCTTGACCAGTCAAGGTGAAGGTCAGACAGTGGTGTTTAGCGGTGCCGATGCCGCCGCTGACACAACTCACTCATATCAATTGTGGCAATTACCGAACTAGCAGTCGGTGCATGGTTGTTCATTTTAGACTCTGACAATCTAGTACATTCTCAACAGATACATGTCCTTCATTATTTCAAACGTTTCGTTTAATCTGCCCTTCACTCTATTTATCTTTAATAACTTCTTTTCAATTTTGTTAACGGTTCTTGGTTTGTTTAATACTGTTAAAAATGAAATGTATTTAATATTTGTGTGTGTGTGTGTGTGTGTGTGT
>JAAAKQ030206347.1:0-11742 GCA_010016005.3 Zanna intricata | reverse complement strand
TGCCATAAAATGTCAGTGTAACAGATTTACCCGTGACGACTTTAAACGCCGACTTCTTGAGTTGGCCGGAAAGCTCGTTGGCAAGCTAAAAACGAGCTTTTAATGCCAGCAATGTGCATAAAACGGCACTTATGAACCAAAGCACAATAACTGGACCAAAGTTATATTTTACAACTAGTCACATTTTTATGTACGGAGGCAAGAGGTTCCGACATTAGATAACAGAGGATGAAAAGAAATCACCGACTCATATTCAATAATCAGTTAAACACCCCCAGAAAAAATGTTTTGTTTGTTTTACCCTTGAAAGCCCTTATTTATTATTTTCAGTAGATGGTATGTAAAAGAGTATCCTACCTATTCATCATTTCGTTCAGCAAGTGTTGAGTCTTGTTGGGATACCAGGTGCACAAGTGTACTTGAAGTGCAGATCTTTCATAATTTTTTACGAAAAATGTTTTTATGAAGATTTACCATTATAGACACGACATAGACAGTGGTCTTCTAGGCAGATGTCTGGGGAAGTTGGAAAAAATTTTGATGTTTGGAATAATTTTCATCTAATTCTATTCAATCTGAATTTTTGTTTTTAGTTCGTTAAAAGTTCCACTCCAAGCTTTACCTAAATAACTCAAAAAAAAAAAAAAAATGAAATTTTATTCTATGGATTGTCAGGAAGTCAGAAAATTAAAAAAAAAAATTTTAAGACTATATTAACCTATATATTTTTGCGTTCATTAATCTTCTTAATACATTGTTGAGATGTTCAGTGTCCTTTTACATCTAAGATCACAATATATCATAATTCCTAGGTGTTCAGTAGAGGAGCTGTTTTTATGATTAAAGGAGAATAATATACGGAGCAATCGATGTTTATTACAGGTTTAAAATTAAAAGATGGCAGAAATTTTTTTGTTTGTGCGATTTTTGTCGTGTTCAAGTTTAATTTTAAAAGTTCATTTAAAAACCAATTGATACGTTACTGATACTAGAATGAGTTCTGACAATTTTTCCCAATAATGGTAAGGCTATTATTGGTAAATGCTTCTTTTTTTTAACCTTCGGGATCGTTAGGTATTGCTTCAGAGGATGAGATGAATGAACTGTAACAAGTGTGAAAATACCCTGCCTGACCAGGATTGGAAATCGGGACCTCCGGATGGAAGGCCGAGACGCTATCACTCGCGCCATGGAGGCCGGCTAAGGTAAATGCTATTATATTTGTGTTTTGGTCAGCTCAATGGAAGAAGAGACCAATATAAATTTAATAAATATAAAATTGAACATAAATTGAATATAAAAATTAACACACTGCCTTGTGGTAGGCTACAAGGTAGTTGACAAGGCTTGTCAACTGTTTGTATTATTCATTTTAACCACCATTGTTCTATTATTTAAATAATTTTTAAAGAAGATTCAGAGATTTTATTGTAATTGGTTTACATTTTGATAACTTTTAATATCTCATTTAAATTATTTTAATTCCTATTATTTTAATATCATAAAATTTTGTGTTTAGGCTACCAATAGAATGCCTTCGAAAGATCCAAAAATATTTCTAGATTCCTTATATTTTTACTCCATTATTATTTTTTTTTCGAAATGTGTATATTCGACCATATAATATTGTTTGTCTATTATATATCACTATTGGAACTATGGTTACCATTTTAAGTCTAACTGGAGACATTCGTCTATGAATTAGAGAATTAAATAAAATAGACCGAGGCTTCTTACCACTAACGTTACTACTTTCTAATATCTCCTCATTATTGCTACTCTTATTAATTTGAATAATAGCCACGCAGTCAGCAGTTTATCCAAATATATAAAGGATTGTGTAAGACTTTTTTAAAGTAACCATTTTTGCTACTTTTCTAAAGTAATCATCTTTGAACAATTTACCTGCGAAAACGATAGTGAAGAATGGTTTTAGATTTTCTTAAAAGTTTGTTATACGAATTGTAAGAGTATTATTAAATCCCAAACTAATAGTACAATCTCAAAAAAGAAAAGAAATATGAATTACATAGGTAAGTTTGATGAGAAGTATAGAGGGTCAAAGCAGACAAACATTAGTATGAATGTCAATGAATGGAGGGTATAAAATAAAGAGGTTATTTTGAGACTAAAGAATTGACGTAATAGATATAAATGGCAAAGTATACACAAACGACCGATGGCGAAACATACTTTTAAAACATTCAGACCACACTGTTATATTATCAAAATAACCTGAAAACAAATTTTACACAATTCCAGTAATAAGGAAGACATTAAATTTCCTAAAAATACATCCCGTACAAATCATTTTATCATTTATTATTCCTTCTCTAAGATCTTCAATTAAGAACGTTCCAAATGTGGTGGCTTTTATGACAAGAATCGTATTTAGTATCTAACTCTTTATTATACTGTATATGATAGCTGACTCAGGATTTACACAATTGTTTTTGTAATTTTCACTAATTACAGATAATAATTTTAAAAAAAAATTAATTTCTACCATATTCTGAGGTATTTTTGGACTCTATATTCTTCACTTCCTTCCAAGGGATAACCAGCGGTATTATTCCGACATTGTTCGTGGAACATTCTTCTTTTAATATTAAATGAAGTAGAGCATTAATGTAACAAAAATACTGTAGAAAATTATTAAATTATTTTGTTGATTTATCTGATGTTATACATTACATATTAGTAATTGATGACGAGTGTTACCTCTTTTATATAGAAGCTATTTCGTTTTAAGATTTTAAAGTAATAAAATTTCAATTCAAATGTGTTCTTTATGAATTCGTAAGACGGTAGATAGAGTAACAAGAGAGCAATAGTTAAAATAAGGTTGAAGTGAATAAGGGATTCAATATCGTATTCGTAGATGATCAGACTGCAAAGGCCGCTCTGTATATTGAATCCCAGAAGGAGGGAACGCGGCCGGGGGATGAGAGTTGCTTGATACAAAGGCGGAGTAAGAAACTTCAGTCCCATCCCCTCCCCTCCATTTAATTTTCATATTTCTTGTGGGATCCCGGGCGCTTTGAGCCGGTATAACCCTCTTTCCAAATTAAACTATCAGAGTCTGTATTTACCCTCACCATTTCAGCTTACCTCCAAATACAACCCCTAGTCATTTGGGTTTTATCACATATGAACGTCATTTGATGGGCTGTTTACTCCTCGCATAATATCGGTTACTCTTACTGTCCCCTCTCAGTATCTCCTATTATTATCGACATTCCCTCTTCTTCTTGACCGTAGCCCTTTGAGCAGTTCTATACTCATCATTCAGAGCTTATTCCAAGAACTGATCCAGGGATTTTATTGAATTTATCGTTCACCTCAGAAAACCAATATGTACCAGCTATTTCACATGCTGTAAACAAGCGCGCGTGAGCGCTAGCAGCATAAACATACCCGCGCTTGCGCAAATAACATACATAAAAAATGCGAAGACATGTACCAAGGAATTATTGATCGATTAAACAAGAATCCTTTCTCGTTCTTACTTTTGATGTATTATTATTTTTAAGATAAAGTGCTTCTATTTTCTAAACTACATAACTGTTATTTTATGTGTAATATTTATGTCTCATATTTTATCATCATCCAGAAGAGTTCCATTCAAATATAGATCCTCGTCATTAATGATTTCATTTTTTTTATAAGATTAAGATCTTATCGAGTGATCCCTTATCATTTTATTTATATAATCTTTATTTCAAATTGTCCTACTTAAATTTTCTTCAATCTCGTTTTTGTTTGCTCTTAACTACACTATATTCTTTTACTTAAAATACAGCTCTCAGAAATTTATTTAAATTACATTAAGTAAAATTAAATTTAGTATATAACAAAGAAAATTTCTCCGTATTCGTTACTGTTTATTAATTATTGCCAGATGGAAAACCAATTTTTTTATTTAGTCAAAATTTTTTTTAAACAAATATTTATTTAAATATTATTTAATCTGAAATTGAAGTAGATTTCAGGATTATGAATGCAAAACTGCGTTTTAAAAATTGAAAGAAGATTGGCCTGGAATTTTTGACATACTACTTTATTTGTAACTTATATCTTTATTTATAAACTTATTGTGTTTTTGATATTAACTATAAATATAACTACCAATATATTACGCGACGTACAACAGAATTATTTATTAATAAAGATAAATTGTGTCTTTCTGAAAAATGCTGTTTTATCAAAAACTGAATTAGACGATTCTTTTAACGATATCTCTGTAAAATATATATATATATTTATTTACAAAAGCTATAAATAAAATATATTCTATTTAATCAAAACTTACAACATTCTTTCAATTAGCTGTTCAAAGGTTTTTCATTTTTTCTTTTAACATCACTTACGTAAAATAAAAAGTTCACTTATCACAAAAAATACATTTATTCCCAATAAATTTGATAATAAAATACTTAAAGTTCATTTCTTCAGAGAAAAAGAAAATTTAATGATTCATATTAGTGGTTCAGTAAAGTTATAATACTTTAAATTTAGTATTAAGAAAAGATTCATAGTTTAATAACATCAAAATGGCTTTTACATTATATGATTAGAGTTAAATTAAATAATAACGTGCAACCTAACTTTTGATAAAAACCTTAGATATCTACATTTCAATTTTTAGAATTACTGAATAAGTGGATTCAGAAGTAACTGGGATATCGTGTAAACGTCTTTTTGTTTGGAACTCGTAGAAGTTGAATCCCTTAGGTAAGTAACAATATACATGTCCTCCAAGGTGATCCTTGAAGGTTCTGGAAGCTAGGATGTGTTTCTACAAAGGTATCGAGAAAAAGATGTTATATGGATATTTGCGGAAAGTGACTAAATATTTGCCAATTTTTTTCTACAAATATAAATTTAAAGATTATTATGTTTAAAGCTCAAAATATTATTTTCATGTTATAATGATAAATTCTTTAAGACAAAGTTAAACTAATAAGACAGTGGATGTTTGACTTCAAACATTCTTTCATTATTCAATAAAAAATTAGAACAGTACAAAAAAATCTTGTCGTTTACTTCATTTTTTATGCTACTACTTAAACTGTCTGATATCGTAAAACCAAAAATCCAAATAAAAAATAATAAAAATAAGTATTTTTAAAAAGTAAATAACAAAAAATGTCTTATAAAACGACTCCTAATACAGGGATTAACATATGCAAAGAATATTTCCCTAAAATACTTTAAAATTATGGAAAATTGTGAGTATTGCCACGTTATGCAAGTTGACACAATTTGACCACTTCAATTTTCGTCGGCCTCCGTGGCGCGAGTGGGGTAGCGTCTCGCCCTTTCATCTGGAGGTCCCGGATTCAAATCTCGGTCAGGTGTGGCATTTTCACTCACGCTACAAATCATTCATCTCATCATCCTCTGCAGATATACCTAACGGTGGTTCCGGAGGTTAAAAAAAATATGTGAGTTGGAGTAAGTATATTTTCCCGGCTTTTAGAGAATATAACACTAGGAAAACATTTCAATCGAGCTAAAAGATATCTCTACGTGATTGCTTTGTTGATTATTTGAAATCAAGGATTCAGAAATGGAAAACTTTGTCAAAAAATTATTTAGACTAAGCAAGACGTGTGTATGTGTATGCACATATATGGCTTCTGTTTGGCTTTATATCACAGAAAGGACTTAACTTGTAATATTAAATTTTATTCGAAAGTTTGTAAATTAGGGATATCTTTGTTTTCTCCAGCCAATATTCGAGCTACGACTGGATTTATCTCTCTCTGTGTGCGTGTGTGTGTAGGCAGATGCAATCACTGCTACCCGCTTGCCTGCTCTAACGTACCTGCAGATATAATAAAGATGGAATGTACCGGTAAACATGTAGAAATTCAGGTCAACTACATCTGAAATGAATGTTTAATTGAAATCCAACTACCAAAGAGCACCGGTACAAGTATTCACAGTGTAGCACTCCAGTCCCATTATACACGGATAGTGAATTTATTAAATTAAAAATTTAATTAGTTGATAAAGATATTAAAGTTTTGTCATATTTCAAAGCCTGCGGGGCTTGCGCTTGCTTTTCAGTTTAAAAGAAAAATGTAGTTGGAATTACTATTGAGTATAATACTGTTGAAAAATATAAAAAATAATAAAATTCATGATTTTTTTAATAAGTTTTCAAATGTTCAACCTATCAATTTAACGTTTAATTTATTATTTTATCTTTATGGAGGCTTTTACCATATGGGAATCTTTCCTCGTTTAGCTTCAGAGTTCTTTAACTCTTTTCAGATTTTTTAGGAAGTGCTGTAGCACATTATAATTCATAATATTTATAATTTTACACTTTGTTCAACCTTTTCCTGTTTCAAGCTATCGACCTGAAAATTGAGTTTTTTTTTAATAAGATTATGTTAAAAAATTCATTATAATTATTCAGTTTGAGAAATTTCATTATAACGGTTTTAAATTTTCATCCAGGAATATAAGGTAACTTGTTAACTCTTTGTTTTTAAGCTATTAGAATCTTCTATTTGGAGTCTTATTAAATACAATTTATGGAGGATGTACCTCAGTGAAAGTGTTGAATTTGCACTAATTTTTCTAATTGGTTTGACCAGCCTGACACCAAAATAGAAATAAATTATAATTTCGATTAATATATGTCATTTTTTTGTGGTTTTCTTCTTTATTTATGACTGCCTTTCTCTTACCTTGGACCGATTCTGATAACTTTTTCTTTTTTTAAGAAGTTGCTTTTGTGATTCATCAAGATAAAGGTAGTTTTAAAGAGACGGATTTCTTAAAGAAAAAGATTTAGCCTACAAAAATAATTTGAAGATACTTTCTCTTCATTTCGTCATCGTTGGGTTTTATTTTGTGGTTGTGTAATAATGTACAAGTCTGTTGTCATTTTAACATTCTAAGTATTTTAATTCACAAATTAAAAATATGGCAAGAAAAATTAAGAAAAAACATAACACAGATTCCTTTGTTATACAAAGGTGCCTTAACTCACCGTTGATCTGTTTGGGACGTTTATTTTCAACATTTTCTTATTTTTACAAGACTGTGGTTTCTTGGGTTTTGTGTTTTTTTACAAGCTACTTTTGTCATATGAAAGTCGACTTTTTTATTTTACTAACATTTATAAATAAACATAAAAAAAGTTGAAATTTCAGTTTTTGAATTCCGCAGCATGTCATTTCTACATGGTTAAAATCTACTTCTTTGGATTATTTGGTAATAGTGCGTCATTTGAATTCTGGTACTGCGCTACTTGTGATGCCATCATCAGCGCCATCTGAGATGTCATAGAGGCAGAAAATAAGATGTTATTACCGCCACTCTCTTGTGATTTCATTAGGGAGGAGAAGATATGTGACTTCAAATGGAGGTTAACCTTCTTTTTTTCGTTAAACATAGCTGGACCTGCCGTTAGGCATAACCCAGTCACCGCGGAGTGACGTGGCAGCAGATTATCCTGCCTTCTCCATGTCTTGGGGTATCCCTTAAGAACCCCTCCATCGGGGTCTCTCCTGATTTCTCGAGGCATCCGCTTGTGAAGAGCAGAGGGTGAAGGATACCGAGGGTCCGATGTGCGTTGCACATACCTGGCCCCCTCTCCCCCGTTCGTGACCCTCTGTACCCTCGATGGGCACCAATCCGTTCTCGGAAATACCCCGATCCAGGACACTCTTGGGTGTGCCCTTGCATTGCATGGTCTGTTATACATTATTCATTATCATACATCTACACAAAAACATAATACAAAGAGGAACAATCTACAGTAGTAAATTAAAAATATAATAGTCGGTTCCTTGCTATCTGTAGTGTTGCCTGGCTGGCCATTCTGTTCTCCTTTA
This sequence comes from Zanna intricata, assembly GCA_010016005.3. Lineage (NCBI taxonomy): Eukaryota > Metazoa > Arthropoda > Insecta > Hemiptera > Fulgoridae > Zanna > Zanna intricata. The sequence continues at coordinate 3,886 of JAAAKQ030206347.1, read as the reverse complement.
CCGTTGCTGGTTATTCTAATCCCTAAGCCTGCCTTCTTTCTCCTTGGTCTTCATGATCCTTGAGACCAGACTGCTTACCTCGCCCCATTGTCTCCTGCTCCGGAGCATGTACTCTATGATGTTTTTGAAGATGAGCCACGTCATCCCCGTGTACAGCCGTATTGTGTGCTCCAGTTGTCATCCGGGAACTCTCTTCTTCCAAATCTATGTAGGTATGCAGCATAATTTTCATGTCCAGAGAGGAATTGGGTGAGGTAATATCCCACCTCTCCAGATCCCCTGGCCCATTCTCGGATCCTAGTGATAAGCCTCTTCGTTCCAGGTCCTTTGTTGGTGCCATCTCACCTGCTCTGCCACTCTCTGTAGAGTTCTGCTTTAGCGTCTTTACGCGGCATACCTTCATACCTTCATACATTTTCTTCAGCTGTACGGTCCGTAGTCGTTTATGGTGCACGTTCCTATAAACCGTCATTTATTTATGATATAGACGTTTGTATACTTCTTATAAATTTCGTACAATTATAAGAAAATTATCAAACTGAATAATTTTCTAGTGAATTTTCTCCAATAAAACGTTATATTCTAAAAAGCTATCTACGGCCAATTATAAATCTGAAGTAGAAGAGTTTCAATATACCACTGATCCATTTTCAAATGTAAAAAAAAACCAAACACCTTAATTTTACACCAAAATTTTTAGTAAACAAAAAGTATTTATAACAATGGAAAACAGATAAAATTATTCTTATCACCAGAAGAATCTGTAACAGTTGGCTTGCTATAAAATCTATAGCTATGAATTATTAACGTTTCCTATAGGGACTTGAAAACGAAATATAAAGGGATAATTTAAAATCGTTTCAATATTCAGTTAAGTTCACATAAATGAAGAAAAAATATTGTAAAAACAACGACGTTCCATTATTCAAACAATGACAATAAATGCACAAACTAAAAAAAATAATTAAATGTATGTAATATTGATTAATAATAGTATAATACAACTTTACGTAGACTTAGTGAAATTTATTTATTTTTTTGTTTAGATGTAAATTACTTTTGTATATTTAAATACAAACACTCGTTTTCGTTAGCAGATATCGGAACGAAAATGTAATGCAAATTAGTTACAATCCGCCGAGCAAAAGATGAGAATGGTAGTGTGAAATTAAAAGGGGAGGGATGGAAAATAATGGTTTTTGTACGGATCAGATGGAGTACAGTATAGTAAGGGGTGAGCGGGGGAAGGCTATGTCATTTTTAAATCCAAAAGCCTATTTGACAGATGACAGGAAATGACAAAGGATCCTTTAGATTTCCTAATTAAGGTGTGTAGCACGTATTCTATTGGATTTGGTTTTGAATTCTCTCAGCAAATGCGAAATTTCTAATTTGACTACAGTATCCGATATTTCTCATAACACAGGTCGAATAGCAATTTTTCTCCTCAGCTCCCTCGTAGAATATTTAATAAATTTTAAGTAGTAATAAAATTAATTTATATTATCATAGTATAATATTAACTCTGTAAGTAGTAGAAGTTTAATAGAATAATTAAATTTCACTTTTATACCATCAAATAAATTATAAATTTATTCATAAGTAATCTACAGACATCTTTAATAACTAGATCATTATAAGAATAAAATTATTTCATTTTTATTGAAATTTCAATTTATTTATAATATACGTATCATCTTCATTAAATACAATAATATTACTAAACAGAGGAAGAAAAATTACTTTGTAGAACTGAGAAATTAATGACAACATTATGAAAAGATATTATATATTAAGCATATTTTGTTAGTATGAGCTGAAGAAAACTTTTAAGTAATACTGTTCTTTGTTTAATCTCCGGAACCACAGTTAAGTATTACATTAGAGGATGAAGATGAATGATGTGTAGCGTGTGTGAAAATACCATGCCTGACGGGAATTCGAACCCGGGACTTCCGGATGAAAGGCCGGCTTTTAAGTAATACTGTAATGACTTATTTGTCATAAATTAATATTTGGATAAAACATTTAACGAGTTTAAGAACCTTCGGGTAAAATACGTATTAGTCTTTGTAGAAACAACTAAATTAACTTTTTCCCCAAATATTTCAATTTTCTTTTGTTCTGATTTCTACCACTATTTTCTAAATTTGCTTAGAAGATATCTTGATTATGGTGAATAAAATTTCATATAAACGCATTTCTACATTTAAATACTTATAGCAGACCTAAGTTTTCTATAATATAAATTAATGACAACTTTTACAAAAAATCAATTTTTGTTTAGCAATAATTTCTCATGGTAGGCTTTTAAACCTCTGTAAATTTAGATGAAAAAATTTTGTCCCATGATTTTTTTTTTTTAATGTAACTTGCTAAATTTAATTATGACAAAATTAATATCTTCTCTAATGTGTAGGGTAGGAGTTCAATTAAAAATGTTTAAAATAGTTCTTTCAACAACTTTGTAAGTTGTGGCAGGTTTATTTTCACCTACCTTGTTTTTAGGTTGCTTTTGACTGAGTTCATGCAAAAATAATTTCAAAAATGATTCATAAAAAAGTAATTCATTTAGTAGTTGCAGGATTCAGAGAGGTACGGTTATATATAATCAGTTGACCGTCAATTTTTACAGAAAGTTATTATTACAGATTGGAATATTCAGATAGAAGTGGATATTATTTAGTGATATATTAAAGTTTCAAATAAAATGGATGTCTAAAGAAAAAAAATGAATTTGTATAAGATGACCTATTTACATTAAATTAGATTTAATTAATTTCTATCAACTTATAAAATAATAATAGTATTTTATGAATTTGATTATACTGTTGTAAAGAACGTTAAAATAAGGAATAGTGTAACAGATAATTTATGGATGTAATTTTTATTAAAAACTAAAATCTTAATAAAATTTATATGAATAAAAATAACGCTTTGGTAAAATTGCTTTATGAGTAAAACATTATAAAGTAATTTATTGTTACTGATGATTAAAACCGTTTCTCTACCGCTTTTATTTTAATAATATGAGTAAATGTTTTTGTTTACCTATTTTTCGTTTTCAGTTTCGATATAATCATTTTATAGGAATATTAAAAAAGGAACTAATTCTATCTTTCTATTGAAGTTATACTTCCTACCAAAATGTAAGTCGAATTACAAAGTGATGGTGGCCTCGTGATTACAGCATTCCAGATCTGATTAAGTGTTTATCATAGAAAAAAGTAACAAAATAATTTGAACATCGATCCAAATAAAACGAATATCTTTTCTTACACGAACGTAGATTCATTACTTTTTTAGAATAACCTATATTTTATTACATACTTGGAATTTTAGTTTATTTTACTTCTTTTTTTTTGTTTATTTAACCTCCAGAACCACCGTTAGGTTACATCTTCAAAGGATGAGATGAATGAATTATACCGTGCGTGAAAAATGCCATGTCTGACCGGGATTCAAACCCGGGACCTCCGGATGAAAGGGCGAGATGCTACCACTCGCGCCACGGAGGCCGGAATTTTTAGTTTATTAACAATAGTTGAATATAAATAATAATTTTTACTTTCAATTATAATTTTTCTGAAATTGTAAATATTTCACGAAATTTTAATATGAAAATATTGAATTTAAATGAAAAAAACAGATAATCAAAAAGTAGTATAGGTACATGAAATTTATTTTGAGTTTTATATCTTAGTACATATGTATCCTTTCCCCATCAAGTAAAAGTAATAATTACTTTTAAATTGTTGTACAGAAATACAATAAAATATTCACTACAAGAAAATATATTAATGCTGTTGTTGCCGGCCTCCGTAGCCGAGTGGTAGCGTCTCGGCTTTTCATCCGGAGGTCCCGGGTTCGAATCACGGTCAGGCAT
>JAAAKQ030206336.1:0-11743 GCA_010016005.3 Zanna intricata | reverse complement strand
GTATTTATTTAACAATTTCTTTTGTAAATCTTCGGTAATTTTTTATGAATTTAAAATAATCATCATAAAAATAGTATAGTAATAAGTAATTGCATAATAAAATAGTTATTGATATATACAAATTGTTAGACACATAAAGAACAATTACTAGTACAGTAATTATTTTAGCATGTACTGTCTTGCTTGTTTTATCGCCTGTGGAACAGTCTTAGTTTTGGAATTTGCCGATTTGGGGCCGCGACCTTGTCTCGGTTGCCAGAGCCCATTGAAGGTTTTGTAGTGTGGGAGGTGGTACCGCTTCCTTTCCTACTGCCTCCATTCCCGCGGATATAGCCTCTTCCGGTTGTAATACGTCTAAAATTATTTTAGTTAGTTTTCATAGCTACTTCACTAAGTCAAAAATCATAAAGATTTTTGTCAGTGCTCAAGCTGATATCAAAGGATTTAAAATCACAGATTATTATAAAGTTATAGACAGTTAAACAGACCATGAAATTATGTAAGAGGTAATATAAATGCATGTAGAAATAATATAAAATATTAAAATTAATAAAAAAAGGCCCAGACGTATCATAATTTATGCTAAAATTAAAAAAAGGATTTTACTTAACAAGGAGAATGAGTTTGATTTGATTACTAGTGTTTCAAACAGATACAGCTATTAAAGGTGCCAATCAAGTAAAGGTCACGACCGAAAAAATTAATATCCGCAGAGGAATATTCCAATGTGACTCCCAAAACAGAGGAGAAGTCCTCTGTTTTGCTTGGCACTGGATCTGCTATCCAGAGTGCTCAATGAAATAGTGTACTAATCATCCTAAATAAGAAGACTGTCAGTATACCAAATCATCCACCTCTTATATGTGGATGATGTAAAGCTATACACTTCTATAATTCTCCAACTCCAGTTAGTGCTTGAGCTGACTGAAATCTTCAGCAGGAGTATAAAAATAGCATTCTGATTAGATAAATACAGCATTCAAAGAATTGAGAAAGGCCACCATGAAAAGCTTAAAGGACATATCAATGAAATGATTGAGTATATGCAAGCAGGAGAAACATATAAATATAGTGTATACGAGCTGTCAATTTAACTGGATTATTGCTTAATCAAACAGCAACTGCACAATAAATATGACAGCCAGTTGAAACAAATCCTTCAGATTGAATTCAGTAAGGGAAGAAAGCGACAGCTATTAATATGTACACCATACTGCTCTTGGTCTTCTTGTTTGGACTCATTAAGGAGAGCAACACAGAGCTCAAAGATGTGAACCAAATAACAAGTACGCCGAACACAAAGGTCTGCTACCATCACCTAATTCATCCGTTGAACGTTTTTTTTTCTACTGAGAACACATTGAGGGCGAGCAATAACTGATATCACAAATGTGCACTATATGCAAATCCAGATGCTCTGACAACATTTCAGTCGAAAAATGAAACGAGCAGTTTCTTAGATGTTTCAAAATGTGGGGCCAAATCTTAAAATATTTTGCTGTTTTTCACTGCTAAATTTTTGGATTTACAAATCAAACAAAAATTATGAAAGTGTATTAATCTTAATAAAACACATCTAGAATGAGGTGATATGATAGTGGTAAAATTACATTTTAGAAATTTTGAAAATAACAATTCAAGAAAAAATTGTTTGATTGTTAGAAAGTATTTGTATCTTTGCTTATAAAAAAAAAATACTAAAAACATGATTAATTAACTAAAAGGTTAAATAAAACCTTTTTCAAAACTAAAATGCTGATGTATTGGTTCAGTAGTAAAGTTGTGTGCTTTCATTCAGAGGTTCTGGGCTTGAATCTCAGTCATGCTTGACATTTTTTATATGCTTAAAATATTCCATATATATATATATATATAAGCTTCTTTTTGTAAGCTGCTATGTAATTCATGTAGCCTGACTATCTCATCTTTTATGTGCAGTAGTGTAGATAAGCCTATCTCAAGAATTTTATCAGTTATTTGAACATAAAAAATATTCGGTATCTACTAAAAATTTTCTGTATAAATAATTATTTAAACCTTCAACTTGGAATTTTTTCCTTGCAATGTACAGTAAGTCCATATTTTGTAAGCATAATTAGTTAATGGACAGTAGTTCATTCTGCTTGTCTCTAAGTAAGTGTTGGAGTTGGTGAAAAGGTGTAATGGGAGTTGTAGAATGGATAGAGGAATGGGACAAGCTTCAGCTACTTACAGAATGACACATGCATGTTCACACTTAGGTGAGTGTATGTGTGTTTCGACCAGTCTAATTCTCTAACCTGTATTTATAATTTTCTTTCCTCCTTTAATGAAATCTATGCAAGAAAGTTTAGATTTAGTGTACCTCTTGGTGGTTGTTGTCAGTAAATTGTGATTTTGTATTGACATGTTTTTCATACATCTGTGTTAGGAAATAAAGTATTAGTTATAATATACTTTCATTAAACACATGGTTTCTGAACTATGTAATGTTAATTGTGGATACGATTGTGGTTCATGAATAATTTTTTTAGTTTTTTACTATTCTGTTGATTACACTCTAATAAGATTTGATAGTTTTGTATGATCAGTATATTGTCACGTTTTTATTTATAATATTTAGGGTACAAGGGAACATATCCTGCACCTTTTTTTTTTTTTTGTTTGTCAGAATCGACAGTGGTCAGTTTAGATAAGAGATTTATATTTATTCTTCTATTTGGATCTCTGATAGGCCCTGATGATTAGGGCTCTTAGTGTTATAGTTCATCAATTACTTTTAAACAAAAATTGTAAATTGTAATTATTATTAATTTTTCAACAGAGTAGCAGCAGAAAAAAAAGAAGCATTTTGGAGGTTTAACTCATATGTTGAACAAATCATTAGTTTGTATTATGAGAATAATAGTAACATGAGAAAAATTAACTAATAATAAATTAACTAATATGGGAAGACCTAATAGGTCTTCCCATATTTTTGTTGTATTTTACAATCATCTTTGGCTTTTGAATTTTGATGTCATGATTAGAGATTGTTTTTGTCATCTTACTGGAAAACATAGTAAAATTAAATATATTCTTTTGTTTTCACTTGCAAACATTTATTCCTTCTTTTCACACCACCTTTCTCTACACCAACATATTTTTAATTTGTTGCTGATTACCTTCAGCAGTTATTTATTTATTTTTTGATTGGGTGATGGCAGCAATAAATCTGTATTCTAAGCAGTTCATGAGGTGTACCAGTTTTGTTGTAGTTGTTCATAAACTCTGAAAATCGTAACTGCCCAACTTTTAAGCTGGTGTAATAGTTTCAAGGATAACTTTATTGTCAAGACTTAATCCCTTCAAATGCAGAATAATACTAAATGAGACAAAAATCAGTAAATGAATTATAGAAAGTGATTGCAATAATTTCAAACTAAAACTTTTCATTTTCGGACTGATGTGTATGAAAATTTAAAAAAAGACTTGCATAATAATGGAAATAAAAATTGTTTGAAAAATTCTCAATCAGATAAACACTAATAATTGTTTATTCAGTTTGAATCAAAGAAAACAGCGAACATTGTTTCAGTCAATCTACAAGTGTGCACTACATATGTCAAACCGTACTGAAGATTTAACAAAGTCTAAATCTACATGCACATCCTGTTTTACAGTATTTTTCTTTTGTAAATTATTCTTGAAATTTTTTATTAGTAGTCATTAACTTGTTTTTTGTTTTTTTTTTCTGGGCAAAAAATGCTTTCATTTTATCATTACCCGGCATTAACTTCTTAATGACCCGTCTTCATGAACTTCATCCCTAATCTTATGATTTTGAAATATATCTTTGCATGCTTGGCGTGCTCATATGCAGCAGTAAATTTGGCTTAGTGAAACTATTCTGAAAGTTATTCTTTGAAAGTTTATTTTGTTCTCAGGTGTGACTACTGTCTCATGTCAGGTTACCTACAACTGTTTTGTCTTGGCAGTTAACAAAAAATTCAGTCACAATAGGTTTATATCTTAAAACCATATCGTATAGTTGATTAAATGTTTTCATCTCATTTTCTTCCATTTTCTTCACCTGACCTTGTGTGAAATTCTTTTGTACTCCCAAATATTTCATGCTGTGTTATTATCTAAATGCCTGAAGAAATATTTTAATGGAAAAAATGATTTTGGTCAGTAATATATATGTTTTAATTCCCAACTAACTTTTTTTTTTTAACGAGTTGGGGAATCCAATTTACAGACACGTGGAATTTAAAGGCAGTGTTGGGGTCGCTAACAGGTTCCGCAACATGTTAACAGAAATGCGTATGTATTCATGCACACTATCGACTAAATCACCACCCCTGGCTATCCAAACGTCCTGGTACCGTTAGTGAAGCATTCCATCAGGAAGGAGGAGATCACCCATACACTTATTCATACTCCATGCATACTACAAGTATAACCTAATTATTTATAACTATAATTAAAATACATCTAGAGACATACAATTGAAATACACAAACAAATCAAGAAGATAAAATACATAAATCTATCAAAAAATACAATGAAGAAAACATCATTCAGAATGACAGCATGCCACGACTGCAACCTTGCACTAAGTTAACAAACATAGGACTTACATACTACAGACATAGAAAGAGTAAAAAAAATACCGTTACATACATGAAGAAAACATTACAACAAATCAACCATATTTACATTTAACAAGTCAATATGCATAACCAAGCCCGATACTCAACAGCAAAACTCACTAGAGCACTAGATCTAAAGCACAAACTCATCATATCCAAAGCAAGTACATAACATATCAAAGCGAATAAGTACATCAACATACCCAAAGTAAATAAGTCATCATATCATAATAAGCATGCACATGCACGGGGGGGGGGGAGGTTCCCCCATAGGCAGCTGCGTGCCTGTCGGCCCACAGCCCTCTAGTCGGCACCTAGTTTTTACACGAGTCTCCTCCCAGGAATATAGGTCCTGCATGATTGCCTTGACAAAGTCAGCCGCTGTTCTCCAATTCCTTTGTGAGTGCAGCAATATGCCCTACACTTCTTCTGGTGTGAACATGTGTGCCGTTTGCAAGACATCCAACAAACATCCCTCCTTTCACGTTCATAGCATGTGCAGCCAAAAAACACATGGTGAGCAGTTTCCTCTTCATAGCAGACAGGACACGCTTCAGAGTGGTCCAAGCCAAACAGACAGGAACTGCATTAATCCAGGTGTCCATGGCGCTTGCTGATCCAGCATTTAATATCTCCCAGCACCCAATGTTTTTTTTGTTTAATATGATCTTGTTGGGCTTGGCCTGCTTTTCTACATATAGGAAGATTTTTGAAAAATGCTAGGACTACTGATTCTGGTCTCAGTATCATTTTTCATGCAAACTTTCAGCTACAACTACAGTTTCAAAAATATTCAAAGAATTTCATTAACACGTTAAATTCGTAAGTTTATGCGTTTGTTCAAATGTTTATGTGTCTGTATTTGATTCAGGGTCGAAAATAATTAGTTTTTATACATGTGATTTATTTTGAAATATATTTTTCTGTAAAATTTGATAATATTTTATTTTGCTACGTACTCGTACTAGACAATTTCCTGATTCACTTTCTATTTTATCACAAACATAAAAGTGATAACTCAACACTTAAGAAAGCACTTTATTTGTTACATAATATCAGTCTTGAAACACGAGCATTCATAAAAGTTTTTTCATTGAAAACCTCTACCATACCTACTCAACCAATTCCATTAAACTAGTATGGAATTTATATTTAAATTTTGTAAGATTTTATTGGTTCTACTTTTAATATGATCTTGAAATCATTGTATTATTAACACATATCTGTTAATAATTGTATTATGCATTTTTCAGTGACATGTGTTTTATCATGACATTGTCAAGAAACACCTTTCATTTTTTTTTTTTTTATTATACTACTTTACTCTTTTTATATATTGTAACAAAGAATTGAGATCATTTCAAACTGTCATAACATTATTATTTCTTCTCAACCATTTCTTTTTCCTTTAACATTCATGACACAGCCATAACACCTTCCAAAATTTTTCTTTCTCAATCTGGATAATTATAATATTAGCTTCTTTTTCTGATTATTATCTTGTAATAAAAAGGGATTTTAGGTTTAATATGGATTTTATCGATTAGTGTTGTAATTGTTATATCTACTGAGAAGGATCTGTTGATAAAAGGAATTGATGAAATAATTGGTAAAAAAAAAAAAAATTGATTTTTTCCTCGCATTAATAATTGAGGAAGACTGATGATGAAAGGTACAATAATAAATAAGAGGGATATAGAAGATACAAAAAAGTATGAAAAAGGAATGAAAATTATTGCTACAAGGAGATGTAAGGACTAACAGGAGAATAAGAAAAAAAAAGTAAAAATGATTTTAATAGTACTAAACATTTGGTAATTCCTAACCATTATTGATGATGGAGTGAAGTATTCTACATACAATATAGCAGCATATCAAACAATATGTTTACATATTGTCTTCTGTATTACACCCATTAGTAGTTTACTTTTATTTTTCTAGTTTTGCTGTTCTTTTTCTCATAATTATTAATATCCATTTTATCTTTACCAGTTTTAATTGTTTACTTTATCTTATTAAATCGTTTTTGACACTTTGTAATCTCAATGAATACTTGTGCAAATTAATTTTTTTTAATTTAGGTTCGTACTTTCACTTTTTTCCGAGCAAATTAATTAAACACAGTGATTTATTAAAACGCATATTAATTAATTTAACACAGACTTAATCTTTTTTTGTCTTCTAAATTTTCTCTTGAGTTGTTGATGGTTAAAGGTAAAAATGTGAATATTTCTGGCAAAATATGTAAATCGAATATTGTTGTAATTCCCTTAAATTTGAACAAAAAGGGAGTAGTGGGCTGGAAAATACAACACACTATTCCAGCTATTTCAAATACAATAAAAGTTCTACTATTACTTAACCTATTCGGATTGCTTTGTTATTTAGACAATTGCTTGGAGTACTTACATTTCATTGCTTTGTTTTGCTTTAAAATCTTTTTGTTAGTATTTAGTTCCATTATTTTTGTCAGAATAGGTTTAGCATTGTGGATGTTATTGATTTTTGTTGTAATTGTCAGTACTTTTTTTCATATTCAAATCTTGATTGAACACATTTGAATGTTTCTACATTTTTTTATCCTATGTATTTTTCTTGCACGGATCTAATGACACAAGTATGCATAAGGAAGTTGTGCAAAGGTATTTCATCATATTTGGATTAATGTTATTTGTTGAGCTTTCCATTACAACTATCTTTTTTTCTCTGTGTTTACATCATTTAAGCATTCTATCTTTTATTATTTATCCTTGTATTCTACCATGACATATGTTTGATGACATTTTCAAAAAAACTCCATTCATTTTTAAAAAATTGTTTTATTTACTTTTTTTTATATATTTGTCTGTTGAAACAAAGAATTGGGATCATTACTCTGACCTGGAAATTCCAGTATTTGTTCTCAACCATTTCTTTTTGCTTTGAAATTCATTACGAAGTTGTACATTTATCTTTTTATTCCTTCTAAAATAGTTTATTAGGAGCTTTGATAATTTTGATACTTTGTCACCTAGTGTTTTTTATTATCAGGTATCATGTAGTTTATCAAAGTCTGTTATATGGTAGATTATTTTATCTCCAAATTTCCATTATTTCTAAAACAATTTTCTGCAAGCAACAGGTCACTCACTTGCTGATATATTTGGTCTAAAAAAGCATGTTCATATTTTCTTCTGAAGCTTTCACCTTTAATGACGTGATAATAAATATTATAGTTTTTTTTTTTTTTATAATTTCTGTGGTAAAATGGCAGCATCACTGTCTTTCATGCACAAAATTTTCTATGCTTTTGTCCTAGGCAGTCATGCTGTTCTTTTACATTATAAATTTCCATATAAAATTTTTTCTAACGTATTTGTGTTAAGAACAGTGACCAGCCTTAATAATTCCACCAATTCCTTCCATCACTGTGATACAGATGTAAAAAAAGAAAAAGAAATATGCCAATAACTTAGAGAAGTTATATGTTCACTTGTTTCTTTTGTTCCTTGTTTTAAAAATTGAAAATGGCAACCCATTACTGCAATTTTTGGCAGTTAGTTCCTTGACTTATCTAGATTTTGTAAAAATTCATCTATGGGAACATGCACAGTTCAACTGCATTGATGCTTCACCTATCATTTCATTATCTTCTGGTATCTTATATTATATTTTTGTATGTTTCATGTACAGTTCATTATTCTCTATAATTAAGTCTTGTTCTTCTTCATTCATTCTTCCTTCCTTGAATCAATCAAGAATTGCATTGTTAATGGTGTAATTGATGTAGTAAATAATTGTTGAATTTTAAGCAAACTGTAACCATGTTTATTAACTTAACGACTATATTATATTGTCTGATTATAGCAGCTGAAAGCATTTAGATAAGTTATGAATGTAAACTTATAGATGGGATTGAATTTGATATGAATATAAAACATAAGACGATTGTAATAATTGAACATGTTAAAGAATTGCTATGTACAAATAAATTAACGTGATATGTTGCCGTAATGAATGGAAAAATGCAACTGAACAAAGCGACCGTAGAGGTCCTAGTGGGTGGTAAGAAAATTTACGCTTTTAACTGCCATCACTTAACAAGAATTTAAATTTTTATTCTAATAATTATACTTCTGTGATATCATTAAGTGTATTCAACAAATTTTTGAAATATATTTGCATACAATATTGATTGTAATTTATTGGTAAAAAAATATTTTCTATTTCTTTTTCTGCATTAATGAAGTTTTATCCTTTTTTTCAGTTAATGATGGTCGATCAAGAATTCCTCAGTACAATGGAATGAGGAGTGCTCTTTCAACAATTTTAAAGCAGGAGGGATTTAAAGGCTTTTATAAAGGTGTTACTCCTAATGTTTGGGGTTCAGGAAGCGCTTGGGGTTTTTATTTTTTGTTGTAAGTTTACATATTTGTTTCCTTTTATTTTATTATAGAAAATACCATATTTTTTAATAAAAATATTTTTATTATAGAACATATATGTTTAGTTGAGTGAGTATTCATTTGAAATAGCTTATAGCTATTATTTGCTTTTATCAGGACTTTGTATTTATTAAACGTAGACTTAGTATTTAAATAGCAGTTTTTATGCAATTGTTTTTTAATATTTTCTTTAACTGGTTTACACTGTAATCGAAAGCTGTATTAAGAAATTGCTTATCTCGTCGAGCGCTTTTATAAACTTTCATAGTTTATGAGGATCCTACCATAATAGTTAAGTTTCACTACTTGCAGATACTAATTTTTCATTTATTTATCTTTTACATTTAAATAAATTTGAAATGAAATTGGCAGTTATGAAAATTTTCTTCTAATAAACACTAATGATAAATGATGAAACTGCAGTCAACATTGTTTTCAATGACCAAAACATGTTCAGTAAGTTCACATAGAGTGACTTATTTATTTTGAACATGTTTTGGCCTTTGGCAAAACTTCAATAAGTTTACTCTATGTGAACTTATTGAACATGTTTTGGCCATTGTCATTTTAGCTTCACTTCCTTTAATTTCACGATGTTACCCCTGAGATGTTTCAAATATTACAGAAACATCAAGATATAGGGAAATTTGGTGTATTATTTGATATGCTTGTGTCCGATTCATGACCTATAAAATGCTTTATTTTTACAATTGTTGGACAATGAAGGAGTATATTCATAAATTTACACCAAAACTTCCTATAAAATGAACTTTCACAATAATTTTTTATTATAAGTATTCTATAAACAGTTTCATTTAATTAGTTCAGATTCAGCTGTTTTTGAAATTATATTAAAAATAACTATACATTTTTAATGTTTAATTTGATTTTTATTTCTCTTTCGTTAATTTTATTTAATATTCTTACTTTTTAACATGTTTTATTACTTTTTTTTTTAATTATTGAATTATCATGTATTTTACAATTTGCATATTTGCAATATATATTTGTTTTATATTTTTTGCAAATCATAACATAATTTTCTTTTTATTCTCGTAAAATAAAAAAAAAATGTTTATACATAGTTAATAAAAAAATCATGTATAGATTGTTTTAATTAAAAACAAGATTTTAGTGTATTACTTCTGATGAATACTGAAATAATAGTGCTTTAATTATAATTCCATTTCATCTTATTATGTCGTTTATGTTAAATGGTGTATCAGATCCTTTGGAGGTTTAATTATTTTTAATTGTTTGTTTTTTATGCTGATTATTATTATTATTTTTTGTCATTAATTAATATAAATAATATGTATATTTGTTATCTATTTTAAATAATATTTTTACTTTCTTTATTAATCTATCATACAAAAAGTAAAGTTTTATATTCATTTTACTGTACCTTTCCTTTATCAGACGCTGAATTAAATAAATTATTTTTGTGACATTTTTATTATTACAATATTTATATGTTTATATTCTTAATGAAAATATGTTAATTTAGTTGTTAAGAGTTAAAATAAAGTAGTGTGAAGTTATATGAGTCGGTATAAAATTGGAAAAATGCCAGGTTGTAGAGCACTTATTTGCCCATCTGAAATATTTGTATAAAATTTTTATTTGATTTCCTTATGATAATAAAATAATTATGTTTAACGTTAAGAATCATGTGTATGTTTATTTTTATATTTTTAATCATAATACACGTCTGTTTTTTAATGATCTGCAGTTCATTTTTTTATTATTGTTGCAGTAGTTTTTTTTAAAATTAATTCTATTCTGATGTCATTGGTTCAAGGTTATTTAATTTATCATTTTCTAGAATTTTCTATTGCTGCTTATTTTTATTTGTATTTATTATTATTATTATTATTATTTGAACATTAACAACGATTATCCATAAACTGTCTTAATAAATACAACTACTCATATTATTATTTTATTTATTGGTTATTATGGTAAGTTGTAGTTAAATTTTGAAAAAAAAAACATCAATTATAGTAATAACCTATATTTGAAATTAAATTTTTTTTTGTAAAATATAATATTCAGTCAAAGGAAAAAGTAGTATGTTTTAAATTATTTATTAGTAGGTGACAACAGGTAACAGCTGTTTTTATTTAGATCATTGAAAACAGAGTTCAGTAATTTTCAATGTTTCTGAGTTTTCTTTTTTTGAAAGTTAACAGTTGTATTTTTAAGTATTACAGATTCTTTTTGTACGCAAGTTTCATGTACATATAACCACTCCCTGCTGTAGCGAGTGCATCTGTTAGAGATTTTAATGTTTTTTTGGTAAAGAGTGCTGATGTTTGAATAATAGTTATGTAAACCTCAGACTGATAGAGCCATTTATTCTAGTTGGTGCTGAAAAAAAAAAATTTAATTCTTTGTGAAAAATTTGGGTAAAGAAATGAGTGTTCACTCTAAAGTGAAAATTGGCAAAGCTGCTGCTAAAATGTTGGAATCAAAAGTGGTAAACTCAAAAGCGTCTGAGTAGCATAAGAGGTTCAGAGGTGAAGAAAAAAATATAAATGACAACTCCAGAAATGGGCAGCCAAAAACAAAAAATTTTGTAAAGAAATGAGTGTTCACTCTAATGTGAACATTGGCAAAGCTGCTGCTAAAATGTTGGAATCAAAAGTGGTATATGGTATGATCCTCTGAATAAGTTTAGCGTCTGAGTAGCATAAGAGGTTCAGA
>JAAAKQ030206335.1:0-29234 GCA_010016005.3 Zanna intricata | reverse complement strand
TCTAACTGCAGTAATAAGCCCTCATTGAGAGCTTTTCAACGATACATAAAAAGATAAACTTACTTTCATTGGTTCCAGAGTCATAGCAAATAAAATTTTAATTAACGAAATATTTGGATCTTACAAGGGGAAAGCACATCGGTTCGAATCCGACTTTATTTCCTTCTTTTTTTTAACTTTTTTTAATTTAAATATAATAGATATTTACTAAAAATTATTTTAAAAAATTTTACAATTAAGAAAACACAGAAATTCTTTTATGTCTTCATTTTTTTAAAAAATGAGCATACATAATTTAATAGGCGTCACATCAGATTGTCCACATCAGATTTTTTTCCTAAAGCCAAATTTTTTAAAAAACTTATCAACCTCGGCGCAAAAACTAGGAAAAAATTAATAAAAAGATACTGACTGAAATAAGATAGTATAAATATTTAAAAAATAATAGGATCGTATAATAAACAATAACTGATGTTTAAAGTGAAAAGAGTATAACCTATTTTTAATTTCTCAAATGAAATCGATATGACGCATAAAAATCCAATGCAGAAGTACAACTTACATTACATACGAGGTGATCCAAAAACTGGTATAAATTTTATTTTAGTATATTTTAATCGTGTTGTTTCTATATACAGAAAAACTAATTTTAATCAAACTTTTCTTGGAGTTCACTACAAGGGAGGACGTAACGTCCTCCCCGCCTCACATTCATACGCCTATGTAATCAACTAATGGCACTGGAAAAGTAGTGTTGTATAGCGTGCACACGAGTACAGTCAGATAGGAAAGAACATCGACTGAAATATCCTTACCCTGAACCAATAGGTACAGAAATATTAACATTTTAAAGTACAGCTACTTTCAAAAACAGCATCTACAATGAAAATTGCAATAGACATGAAATGAGTAAGAGAAATTTAATTTTACCTAGCGATTTAAAATAATTCTTCGATCGAATGGAATAAGAATTTTTTAAAGAAATTATACTTTCTGGTGAAAGATGTGAAAATAAAACCCAAAACTTTATAAAGTGTAAAATTCGTGTGCTTTTGAAAATTTCAGTAACATTTTAAACGCTACAATTATTTTAAATGGTATTCACGACACCCTTCAGACGTAAAAACGTTAAACATAAATGCCCGCTTATAACGTTACCGGGTGATGATAATATGTATAAGTGACATCGAAATTTTTTCAGAAACATTTCATCAGTTCTAGAGGGGATTACTAATCTCCTATGATAACAAAACATTCTACTGAATCGTCATTCTTTTTAAAATAAACCCGATTAGAAACGGTGCCGGATTTATCATCCTAAATTTGCGATCGCTGTTTCATGTTTTTTTTTTTTTTTAAGTAAAAAATAGAATCAAAGATATTTTCAAAATAATAAACAAAAGAATTAAACATACAAACTATGAATTATTTTTAAATGAATCTATACCGTCTAGTGAAATAATGTAAGTACGTATCGCCTAGTAACTATATAACTAAAATGACAATATTAGACAATATTAGCGGAGTAGATTAAAAGCTAATTTAGTTTATAATTATTAAAAATTAATCGGATATCTTCAACTGGAAAGAATCAAATCTTTTGGATGAACCAAGAAATTAACAACACCCTCCCGAACCGGTAAAATGAGTTCGTTCTGACAAAACACATTTATCAACGAATGTAGAAATAGTAAAAAAAAAGTGATATTAAAATGGTAGGTAGACTCTACACTTTATCTCATTGAATTTACGGAAATTCGTTTTAGAGAATCTAAAGTTATTAGTAGAGTAGATATTTTAATACCTTACTTCTATAAAAAAAAAGTTTAAGCCATGCAGTACCATAATGGAAAAGATCCCGTGTACTGTAATCATACCGTCTTTTTCAGTAAAATGCATTGAAGATATGAAAATAACAAAATTGGATAGTATTTTTATAATTAGAGTTGGAAAATTTTTATTTAGTATGTTGATAATGACCGATACATAACACAAAGCTAGTAAACAGTTACTGGGAATAAAAAATAATTTACCGATAGGAAACAGAGAATATTTCTATGAAAACTAGTAATACAATAAACGCCCACATATTTTTCCCCGTACGCAACAAAGAGAAACACGTTACTTGTAAAACGAAATGAAAGTAAAACGAAAATTAGAAAATAAAAGTTTGTCGAAAGCCAAAATTTGTTCAATTCTTATGAGCTTTCTTTAGCGTCTTATTTTGCCATCATTTGAAATTTTTCATTTCAAAAATATAGATATTATATCAGTAAAGTATTACACATTTAATTTGTAAATCTTTTAAAAATCCCTGGTTTTAAATAATTAAATGCGTTTACCTATAGTCCGCATAAAACACACAAAAACAGCGTGTATTACAAGTATTATATACACAAGACATAAATTCACAGACGTTCACACACAGATATCTATTCTCGGAGTAGAATAAAAATGTGAAAGTATTAAAAGTCTAGAATATCTGTATGCTGCAGATTTTATTTAATAATTACTTTTCCCATAGAAACCGTTTAAAAAAAAAACATAAATGCTAAAATAAATAAATAGTCAGAAATTAGATTTCACACACGATTCCAAACATAAATGATCAACAAAAGCTGTATCTTCCGATAAGAACACATCGATGGGTATCGTCTCAGAGAATAGTTTGTCCGACTCGATATTACAAACGACTCCCATAAAAACCTATACAACACCGTGCCTTAAAGAAGAGCCTAAAAAGAGAATCAATAGAAGCCGGTTTCTTTTTCTCTCGAAAGTATTACCGATATTTATTGATATAATCGAGAAAAATCCAGAATAAATATAGTTTAACCGTTAACTGATAAGTTTACAGAAAATGTTCAAATATCTCTTGGTATCCTTAAGTTTAATACTTGCCAAATATTGATATTTACTAAGAAATCAGACGTTTAGTTGTTAAGCAGCCATCTATTATATTATTATTTGATTATATTATATTATTTGATTTTAATTCGTTACAGAAAATAGTAATCGCTTCCAAAAGTAGTAAAATCTCTTCATATTTTTCACGACTTGTGAATTTTCTTTGAAGGTAACTTAAAAAAACTTTTAATCAGGAGCACATAAGACAGGACAACTCTTCGATTTTTAAAATATTTTTGTCACCGTATTTGAAATGATCGACGTTTTTACTTCGCTCTAATAGCAATAATTCGCTTTAATACAAGGGTCTAACACGATTACTCAACGTACTGTGATATTATTGTATTCTTGTGGTGAAGTGATGCAAAGAACAGTTTTACACAGACAGAAAAAAGGAAAATAACAAATATTCAGTGAAAAGCCATAAAATAATAAAAACATATACTGTAGAAATGTGCAGACACAAATAGTGAAAATAATAAATTAAAAAGAGAGAAGAAAAATGTGTTGGCAATTTTCCATAACACACAAGACGCCAACTGCGGTCGCATTGCGTCTTACGATCGGTCGAAACGCAAATCACTGCATTATCCGCCATCCAAAATTTATCGCTATTTTAAGGGTAATCAGTTAAATGTAAAAGAATAACAGTAAAATAATGGAAAAGAATTTTAAATGGAGATTGATTTTAAGTGGAGATAGAATTAAAAATAATATTGCATTCGGTTAAAAATTTTTATCCCTATAAAATACTACGACACGCGCGCTCAAGGATTCAATAAACAAATGAAAAATTAACTTCTTATACTCAATTATAATTACGTTGTAACACTTCTGCTCATATATTCATGCAAGAATAGACTTAAATGTACAAATCTTTAAATATTTTTCTTAAAACAAATAATACAGAGCCTGTTACAGTTGCAGTATTTCGTCTGGTTGTCTTTGCCCTTCGATAAAATAAAAACCGAATTAAGGAAATGTTAACTTGCAATAAAGTTACTTTGCCAAAGTGAGAAAAAATAATAATCCAATTTAATAGTTTTCTGATGCGAGCCTTCTCACTATTCAGTGAAAAATTTAAAAATGACGAATAACCAGAAAATTTTAAATAGCTCGTTCCATCTAAAAATGGATCCTTAGATTTTTAAGGGCTGTAACTGCAGTATAAAATGACAAATATGATGATTAGTGTAATTTTGATCGATGAAAAAAGAAATGGTTTGAAAAAATTTGTTATTAAAAAGATATTGGTGAAGACAATTACAATTTTAATTATTTTTAATGGTTTCTTAAAACAGCTATTAGTATATTACGACATTAAGATTGGACGATTACAACAGCATACTAAAAATAACTTCACACTATTGGCTTATCATTTTGTTCCATAAACGCAAAAAAAATTCGGTTAAGTTACAAGAGTATTAATTAATAGTTTTAAGAGGTTACATTTCATGTACTTGTTATGCTATTTCCCCTTTGAAACTTTAAGGCGGTCCTTAAAAGTATTTAACTCGTTAGACAGTCTATCTTTTATAACGGTTATGAATATATTATGGAAAATTAAGTTACTCGCTAATTTTTTTTCCGATCTCATCGAGAACCGGGCTAACTGACGAACTTTGTTCGCAAATTTCCCGCCACTTCTTAAACGCTGTTTAAATACTTACATGAGATAGATGAACAGAAGGACAACAGTTATTAAATCAACTTTTTTGAGCTGTCTAGGAATAAGCTTCGGATCGTGAAATTATGAGCTCAACTGTCAAAGCCCAGATTTAAAATTTTCATAAACAATAAATTTTGGTTCTAACAGAGAAAGTTTAAAAAAATAGACATAATAAAATGGAAAACGGACTGTTTACAATAATTAGATGCTGTTGAAAATTTAAATTATAGTGGTGAAACTTCATGATTTCCACTTCTCCACCTTAACATAACTGTAAACAGTAGTCGAGGAATCAGGTCGGAGAGTAACAGTTGTACTCCCTTAGACAGGAGGAAGTCAGGATTAGTAGGATCTTCTTGTAACAATAACCATAAAAATTTTATTATAAAACGTGCGTTTCGATTTTAACTGACTTTTAGCCGTTCGAGAGAAGTTAAAGCGTCAGTTAATAGACAAAAAAGTTGAATAGGATTAAATTAAGTTTGAAAATTCAAGACTGTTTTCAACTATTCGTTGTGATGTTCCAGGAAATTCTTGACGGGTCGTAGATTTGTTTCCCTGTTTTAAATATTGTGAAGTAAAATATTTTATTTTATAAATAAGGTAAATGAAATAACCTAAAAATAGTTTATTGTGAAAATTAATCCTGAGGTGAAATTTGAAATATAGATAAAAATAAAATCTAAAATAAATTAAACTATTTCTTAAATAAATTGTAAATGATAATCTTAATAATTAAAAAAAAAGATATAAATACATTATATCGTACAAATACATTATGGTGGAGCTTTTAGCATAATTCAAAAATCCGTGAAGACTTGCATTTTCTCTGAGAGAGATAAAAAATAGTTGAAAGTAATCAAAATAGCAACTTGTTTCTATCGATCAAATTTTTATAAAAAAAAAAAAAAAAAATCATTTGAATAACGATACACTCATTTAAAGTTTCAATTTATTTTTCCCCTGATAATTATTTTTGGCAAAATTTATTTCCAAATTTTTTTTCTTTCAACATAATAATTTTCCATTCTAACAAAAATGTCAGATTTTGACTAGGATGATCTTTTTTTTCTTATTTACAGAAGAATCAATTGATGTAATCAGTAGCCAATAAAGAAACAGAAACATTATGTTTTCAATCACACTCAGCGTAAATTTATTCTGATGATCTTTTAGAACGTATTTCTTAAAGGCAGCTTTCGGTATTGACATTTTACTTTACTCACACTCTTTAATATCCAGTTAAATTGTGAGAGTTAAACAAAGTTAATTTTGTATTTCTATACTGAAATTTCCAGTTAACATTCCGGACATTATTAAACAGAAAAAATATTTATATTAATCATCATTTACAAAAGTTTGCCTCGCTTCTCATCTTGGACATCGGAAACGGTATATCTTTAAGTTTTTTTTATAAAGGTCACGTTATATTTTTTTATAATAAATTTTTGTATCATTTAAGTGGTATTCCTCTGAAACGCTTCATTTCAAATGAAGCATTGCCACAAAAACAGCTGTTATTTACGATATTATCACTACAATGCAATAAAAAACAACACCGGTTTTTTTATGCTCCCGTAATATTTTAATTTATCAGTTCTTAAGAAAATAATGAAATATGCTAATACTGAAGTACATTTCGCCCTGATTATTTTCACAATGAACGTTTATTTCCCCGCCATTTTTTTTCCCGGTGAAACAACTACCAGACAGTATAACCTTTGCATAAATTGAGTTATTTTCATTCAGAGAGCATATTTAGAGGAGCAATCTTCTGAGTAGTCCAAAGTTAGAGGTGTTCGGTAGCTTAATAAACATAAGAATCTCATTCATAACGTTTTTTTTACACTTTCTAGTTCCCTACACCGAAAGATTTTTGGATTAAGAAAACACGTATCCAGCTTCTGATAGAAAACCTAATTCGATTTCAATCGTCTTTCTTCATTTAAAATATTATTGTATGTCCCTGTGTGTTTGTTTAACGCTTATTGTTTAAGTATATTGAAATATGTTGCTGTTTTGTTAGAGATTGGTATTTAACCAAATATGTTTACCAATAATTTAGGCCGTACTAAATTTTGGGAATTTGTAATATTTACTTCTGTCAGGCGGAATTTGAATCCACTTTTTAACGATGTATTTATTGCATCTTTTTTTTTAATCTGTATCCAGTTTATCCGGTGTAGAATGCTATAAGATGTTCAGGATGCTAATTAATTTACTTTATTAAACTTACATTTTTTTTACCTTACAGGATGTAAGGTAAAAAAAATTAAATTCTGACGCCTCTCGTTCTTTCCACTGCCAAGCAACATCCTGACCCCGAAGGGAAGACACCCTTCATGGCAGCAGTTGGGTTGCCGTACTCCACCCCTTCGTACCTAGCACTTAGAGACTTTACCGGAAATCATCTTCAGTACTTCAGCAACAGACATCTCCCAGTCTCCATCGCCTCAGTCAGGATGCTACCGAAGCGAATACCACGAATGACTTTCCCGTCGGTATACTAACGCTAACCTAAATGAACGTACTTACAATGATCTCAAACAAGATCGTACCGATTGAGCTGCTCCACCCTAACCGACCCGAAAACGGTAAACGGTAAGCTAGATACGCAAGACAAAAAAAAAAAGAAGATAAAAAGTGAACAAGGAAGACACAAACAAAAACATGTAAAACATTAAAACTAACAGTAAACTAACCCCGAAAAAACAAACTGTAAACAAACACACCTTATAGACTTGTAAATAATCTAAATTAAAACGCTAAAAAAAAAATTTAACAGGAAACAAAGTCACAAACTATAAATAGACTTAAAATAACCTGAAAAATAAAATAATATCTAAAACAAACAAAACCTTGTAAATCAAAAATAAAAACTCAATCATTATACAATTAACCTAAAACATAAATTATCGAATATTTTTCCCCTTATCGCCGGTGTTCAAAATGACAAATTATTCATTATGTAGCAAAACTTTCAAGCGCCGTCTAATTTGCTATATCCGTTTAGCCTCTCTGACGAAAATCCGAGCATTTAAAACCTTCTCTCTTAAGTAATTACTCAATAAGTAATCAAAATTCTCTCGCATAAAAATCATCACTTTGTGGAGATATTGTTGGTATTTTGGTTTTGGTTCTGTATTTAAAAACTAAACTGCTAAATAAAGGCGTGAAATGATTAGGTAAAGACAGGAAAAATATGAAGCGAAATCCTGTGAAAAATATGTAATGTTCATAAGTCTGTAACTAAAAAATTCTTTTAGAAAATTACTGAAGAATATTATTTGTATGTCTCAATTATTTTCGAGTCTTATTTTCAACAAATACGGTGAATTCAATCAGGATAATTCATAATAACGAATAAATAATGAGAAACGTGCAAGTTGAAATTTATATTTTATTTCGAAATGAACATAAAAAAAAAATACAAAAATTTCTTCGATAATTCAGCATTTTCTGAAGAGCAGCTATTCAACATTTTTCACAATTTTCAGAAAGGAATGCGCCACAGAATTCCACGGGTTTCCATGAATTCCAGCTTTTGTAACGCCATATTTTTAAGCCATTACAAATGTAACTTTTTCTTTTCTTTTTATTTATTTATATTTAACTTCCGGGTAAAAAGGATTTTTTTAATCTTTAACATTAAAATATTACATTTGAACAAACAAGAAAATTATCGTAAAACTAAATATTGTACAAGTTAGAAAAAACACATTATTGAAATCAATAAACTTCAAGGTCCATAATTAAATTTAAAAAAGTAAATTATTTTAACTCCGTTTAACACCGAAAAATAAAAATATAAATTTTAATTTTGCAAATAATAATTTAATTAATAGTTTTTACGCTTATTTAAATACCTATAAATTAAATTAAGAACTAAAAAATAAATCTAACCAACGATTAACCTGGGACTGACAAGAATGGTTCTCGAAGTCTCACAAGTAGATTGTAGGGCGATACGAAAACATTAATGTTTTCAAACATTAATTAATAATTAACAACATAATTGGTAATTACTGAAAACATCAATTATTAGAATAGTATGAAAGAATAGTACGATTTTCTTCTATTTTTTGTCTATTTTGCTTCAATAAACAATCTGATGTGGACCCTATATGACGCCTACTAAGTTACATATACACATTTGTTTTTAAAAGAAAAGTACACAAAATTTTATTTCATTAATAACTAATAATATTTTTTCATATATTTTTTATTTTTTTTTTTTTGTAGTTATTATTGAATTATTATTTATAGTAGTTTTTTTTTATGATCCGAGGTTAAAATACATAAATATATTTAAATATATATATATATATATGTTTAAATATATAAATAAATATATTTAAACTAAAAAATAAAAGTTAAAAAAAAAGGAGAGATGAAGTCTGATTCGAACCGATGTGCCTTTTCCTTGTAGATAAAAATATTTTATTAATTAAAGTTTTACTTGGCTATTACTCTGCAACTAATGTAAATACATACCACTTAGAGTATATCGAGATACATAGCTTAATACGAGTATCGAGCTTAATGCGAGATACATAGGCGTACGTACAGACGTCACGCCGAAACTAGTCAAATTGGATTCAGCGATGGTCAAAATGGATATGTCTGCTGAACTCTGAAAACCGAAATTTTTCGCGATTACAATACTTCCTTCACTTCGTACAAGGAAGAAAAACCGATCTTGAAGAGTTTTTTTTTTTACTTTTTATTGTCTGTATTTACTTTGATTTTCTCAAAATTAAATTTTCTTGAAGCTTTGCTACTAAATCTTTCGCATTTACTAGCCATTTAGCAATGGCTACTATTCTACAACAAACCTAAAAAAAAAACTTATTTTTGACACCGAATTTTGTGTTTTACGTCGGATATTTTAAAAACTATTAGAGTTATAGTTCTGGACCCGTTACAGATAGATTTCCTGTTTATAGATACGTGTAATAAATTTCCAGCTAAAATTATACAAGAAACCACAAACTTTGACCTTAATTTGGGTCCCAAAAATTACAGCAGGGGTTCTTTCCATTAGAAGAAGTGACATCTGAACGTCTGAGAGAAATATTTTGTTAGCGGTAACTCGAAAACAAAGTGTTTCCAGACTAACGTTTATACGAAAGTTTTTCATTATTTTCACTAGTAGAACATGTCCTGTCAAAGTTTTTCTTAGTAGAACATGTCCTGTCACATGTCAAAGTTTTTTGTTTCTTCGTGAGACCCTTTGTATATTAAACTGGATACCGTATTTTTTTTTATCATGTTGCAAAAGGAGTTAACTTTTTAAAAACCATAAAATTTTCGAAACATTAGATCGTAATCCACGACTTCGAATAAAAAAGATGCGGTTAAATAAAGTCAAATTTCAACCCGCCTCCGAGTCGGTTTCGTGTAAAAAGTTGTTTCGAAATCATTAAAACTAAGTCCTTTGAGTTTACCAATTGATATTACATACTAAAGCATTAAATCCAACCGATTGAATACGACCGCACATTTCATTACCATTAAAATGAATAAGTTCTCCCGAAATCGCTAAAAAATAACCCAAGGAACAAGTTAAAACTCTGTGAAAATTCTGACATGAGTAAGCACAGCTTAAAAGATAGTTTTAATAGCTAAATGTTTTATTTAATCAATAGATTTTCATTATGACTTGCTTTCACAAGAAACGACCAAAGGTGTTTCTGGATTTAAGGTTGAAAGCGGAAAAACAAAAATCAGTTTCTTCAAATAGGTATTAAAAATACAAATGCCTATTTTTTTTCCGGCTCGGATCCGGTATAATATAGAAATACTTATATGTTAGATTTGAATGATCGTGTTTCAGACGTAAATTTGCAAGTTTAGGTTTACTTAATGACATTTTTTGTGAAATATCCTTCCGAGATCGAACAGCATCCATTACAAAAATGTAATCCGATTATCAAGCTAAATAAATAAAAAAACTTCGCACAAATTATTTGATTTTTTTTTTATTAGATATAATAATGGTGATTTCATAACGGTACAATTACGAAAGCATATTACGACGATTAACTTTTTCATAATCAAAATTATAATTAAATTCAGATGATAAAAGAAAATCTAGTCAAGCTTCATAAGTTTTAACAAACTGTATCGTGGTAACTTGGCGAAATTCCACCTCTGAAAGAACTTTTATCACAGCCTTTCTTTTTTCACCCCCTTGTATTATTACATGAATTAATAAGGAACTAAAACAACTTGTACGGAAGGGTAACATTTATTTTAATAAATTATTAATTACATTATGATGCTGTCCTTCAGTAGCCAATTGCGCATATTGTACATCTAATTTCTTACTATTATTATTATTAATATTATTAGTCTGTTTTAATATTATCTTTATGATTATCACTATTATTCTTATTATTAGTCTAGCCATGAAATGTTCTCTTAGCAACAAGTTTATCTTTTATTCAAAATATCTTCTTTTTTTTACCGACTTAAAATACGGTTGGATTTCATTTACCACAATGAAACTATTTTTTTTCTTTAAAAAAACCAACAGTGTAAGAGAAAGTATTTTTAAATCGTCTGAAATGTTTCGCTAATTTCGTTTTAAGTTTTATATATTTAAAATATTAGTTCAAAATCACAGTATAATAAGAACGAGGTGAAACTTCAGAATTATATAAATTTACACAGCAATCATTTCTTAATATTTAAAAAATAATGTTTTATTTTATTATTCCTTTAAAAAAATAACAGGATAAAAATACTGACTTCGTGCAAAAAAAGATTTCTACGAAAAGTAATTAATTCAAAAGGTAGGAAAATAGTAAAGGAATTTTCTCAGTAAACGAATTTTTAAAAACATTTTTTCTTATTTTGTCACTTGTGATAACATGTCATGTATATCAGAATTTAAAGCTTCATGCCAGTTCCAAGAAGCTCACATTTGTCAAAACTATATTTTTTTTTAGTTTTTGATTAAACCTGTGATTAAAACGCTAAACTTTTCATCTATATAAACTCACACAGAATCAAAAACCAAATAATTCCACAGACGTACAGTTTGAATTGGTAAAAAATGTCATATTTTCTACCAGTTTTAGAGTTCCTATCAATTAAGTTGTAATACCACTGTGCAGTTCCACTGTTATATAGAATTTAAAAAAGTTTTTTTTCCCTAATTGAATGTCGCTTAAGGGGAAAAGTATTCTGCAATACTGAATAGCATCACCAATTTTAACTACTGTAACAGAGCTAAATTGGATTTTATAACAAATATAATTAAAATTGTTCTAGTTAAGGATTGACGGTCAACATCAGAAAAATAAAGTGATTTTTCTGGATTATATTATATATTTCATTAGTTTAATTCAAAAATATTAAAATCGACCAGTAGCTTTAATAAGTGGGCCAAGGAGGATTCCCGTTTACAGATTTCAAAACGTTTTTTAAGAAAACCTAATTTCTTAAATAGAAAAAAGCCCCCAAGGACATGTGCAGAAAAGGGGAGAAGCCAGAAGTAAGAAGTAAGTAAAGCAAAGTAAAGTAAGGTAATGTAAAATGTCAGAAGCCAGAAGAGAAGCCGGCAGGTAGAAGAAATACCAGATACAGAGGTTCAGAAAATTCGAGAAAAAATCTTCTGCTGAGGTGAAGAACCAGACTGGAGTGCGAGGGGAGATGGACAGCCCTCTGCTGAGTCGTCGCTTGCGCTGATGGGCGGCGATGATGACGCACGGGAACTCTTGAACCCTCGAACTAGAAGGTACCTCTCGGGACTGAGTAATACTTAATTGCCGGTCTGGCCCCGTGGGGGGGGAGGGGAGAACGGTGAGAAGACGTTTAGTCGGTAGGGGGCAGACCACATATGCACTTAATAGTTAACATCTTGGCGGAACCTGATTTGAGCTCTACACTCCCCCATGGGGAGAGGGTACGTAACTGGTATTTTTTCCTAACTCATCTAGAAAAAAATTTCTTTAAGTTTTTTTTTAAATCTCATTGTAAGAACTCTTTTCTCTCCTTTCGTGAGATGGTCGTGGGATGCGACTTCGTTATCTACAATTTTCATGTTACAATTTCATACAATTTTCATGACATTACTCTGAGAACGAATAATCCTGAAGACAGAAACAATGCAAGCCCAAAGCCGTTATCATGGCCGTATAACTTTCTCGTCTTTCTGCGTCTTTTCTCGAAAAAGATTTAACTAAAACATTAATTTAAATAAGTGAAACATGCATGAATGCGTTTTTCGCTTCTTTTCTTTACTGAGAGAAATAAAATACGAGTGAGCGTAATCAATCAAAAAGTTAATGTAAAAATTCATGTAATCTGCAATCCAAAAATATGAATCGCCATTGCTGTTTGAATATGTCGTTATTTTATGCCGTAATTACTAAACATAATATATATATAAGATGACGGTTTAAAGTTCAGTAGAGTATATCGTGTATTATAGTCATATATTACGATAATATTAAGTTAAAATAAAATAAAACGGAAAGGTAGAATTATTTCTGGCTTTGAATTCATTATGCCTTTCTCGGCGCCCCTCTCGCTCATAACTGAATTATTTTATCTTAATTTAAATTACCTCAAGGATAAAATTGTCCTTGAACGATAAAAATCCAGTTAAGTATTATTACATTAGATCGCTTGCTACTTATTGATATTTTTAAAAACAATTTCTAGCAAATTCACGCATGCGCTCGCGTTTTCCCTCGTTCTATGAATTTTCCCTCGAATCTATGAATGCACGTCGCGAGCGCGACGTGCATTCATAGATTATAAAAATTTGCATACATAAATTCAGAGATATAAAACATAAGTAAATACATCGACAGAGAGAACGAAAGCGCGATAAAAAGAGAATAAATTTGATGTACGTAATTTATAATATAAACAAATATTCAGCCGTTAGTGCACAAATTAGTTGAGTATATGCATTTTTATTTTTTCGGGAATAAAATATTTATGAAATAAATTACAACGACAGTGAAAAAAAATCATACTTCCTCATTATGTAGGCGCAGGATTTAATTTGTCAGAGTATCATTTACCGACAGCACGCAAGCAGTTCACAACACAAAATAGCTATTTCGAAAAACGTCGTTTTTACCTGAAATACAGTATTTATTTTTTAATTTATCGCCATAAAGGACGAATTTAAAAATATACCTTCTTAAATAGGTATAATAGGTATAAAAAAATTTTTTTAAATCTTTCTGCAAATATGAAAAAGCTGAATACGCATATTATCTTCATTACGGTGGATCCTAAAAAGCAGAACTTTTCTCTCAGAATTGTAAACCGTGTAAACCCATTCCTTTGGTGTAAGCCGTTCTGTTTTGTAGATTTTACGAATAATAATTTCATAGGAACTCCAATACATTCACGGTGTTAGAATTCCTATCTCCAATACCTTACATATATCTAAGTTTTTGGGGAAACACTCATGCTTATGCACTTAATTTATCCTTAACTGTACGTATTTGTTAAAAAAAGTTCATGTCGTTATTAGTAAGTAGATCGGATCTCAATTATTAAGAAATACAGTCAGATTCTAGTTAAAGGCATAATTTTGAAAAATTAAAATTTTTAACTTTAAACATTTTAGTGCGTTATAGTTTTACTCCTGAAATTAATTGTGTTATGTTGGTTACATTAAAACTAAAACTCTTAAAAGACGTTTCATTAACAACTTAATAGAAAAATAGTTTTATTATTTATTAACACTACTACTTGCAAAAAATAAAAATAAAGTAATTTTCCCGGAGTTTTAACTTAAAGAAACGTTTATTTAATATCCTTCATAAACATTTCAAACATGTTACGTGTTAACTCGATGCAAAACTTAATATGAGTAACAAAAATTAATTGTATTCTATTAAAGCAATTACTATTTATCGTTGAAAAACTTAGAAAATTATATCAATCGTACACCGATTCATTACAAGCCATAAACCCGATTTCAGTTCATTAGTCGTTCTTATCCGGTTTCAATTCATCCTGACTTCAGAAACCCATTGAATGACCTTCCTAAGAATGAAATGACATCAGTAACATCACCATCCAGTAGAACTAAAAGACGATATTTTTTTATTGTACTAAAATATGGATCTGCGATATCACAAAACTTCTTTCTTTTTTGTTTAGCCCCTGGAACCACCGTAAAATATTACTTCAGAGGATCAATGGAGATGATATGTATGTATGTAAAAATAAAGTTTAGTTTTGTACAGTTTCAGGTTGACTATTCCTGAGATGTGTGGTTAATTGAAACCCAACCACCAAAGAATACTGGTATCCATAATCTAGTATTCAAATCCGTATAAAAGTAACTGCCTCTATTGGTATTTGAATCTTAGACTTCTCGGCTTTGAAATCAGCTGATATGATATGAGGAGTTCATAATTAGCCCAATCCGGTATGACGCGATATAACAAAACAACCTTAGTAAAAGACTGACTAAATATTAACGAAATCGACAGGATGTTGAAAATGTACTAATTAAATATTTTTAATTATAAACAATTTTTAACAATTTTAAAATAATTTTTAATGATACATGCAGTTTTTGACCATATAAATAAATTGTTCTTTAGAAGAACAAAGTCCTTGGAGCAGTACTCGAAGGATCAAGGGAAATCATCAGACCTAGCTTCACAAATGAAAACAGATAAAGAATAAGTGGTTGTAGTATTTATGAGATATACATAAATATAACACATGGAAAGGTTAGAATTTACCAAAATTCGGTTTAAACAGAAAATACTAAATTTGATCGAATTCGATGATATTTATCGGTACTACGATTTGACCGCTAATTTTATGTTCTGAAAATTTCCTGACTTTTTTAAATACCTCCATGATATAGCTTAACGTTATATTTTTGACGGGAGTGTACGTATAAATAAACAAAAAATATTTAATTGACATCCAGAACAGTTTTCCGAGAAACATCGCGTTCTCTTTTGAAGTGTAGCCCTACATTTTTATCGAATATTTTTTTCAAAAGATGAAATCTCAACTATTTGTTTACGACTGATAAGATGTTACTTTAATTGGCTGTAAACAGCAACTCCGATTTATTTAATATTTTCCGCATTGCATGAATGTGAAAATAAAAATTCATATATAATTAATATTATATATATAATTAATATAATTCATATATATTTAAAACCCTAACAAATATTTTAAATATTTAATAAAAGCGTGTAAATCATGCATTATCTTTTTTT
The DNA here is from genome assembly GCA_010016005.3 of Zanna intricata. Lineage (NCBI taxonomy): Eukaryota > Metazoa > Arthropoda > Insecta > Hemiptera > Fulgoridae > Zanna > Zanna intricata. The sequence goes on along the minus strand of JAAAKQ030206335.1, from coordinate 13,433 downwards.
TTATTTAGCTTTTTTCGAAAAACTGGAGGTTTTAAAGTTAATTTTTCTTTAAATAATAAATATATAGTCATGTAATTTCATTTAAAATTATAAATAAAAAAAGAAATCTTGTTTTATTTTATATTTACTCAAATGGTAATTTTGGAATAAAACTGCAGAATTTTATTTATAACTTACAGACTTTTTCAATGTTATATTACAGTTGCAGTAAACACCCCCCCCCCTGTTGTAGCGCCCCTTCCAGCCACAAACACAAAGACAAACACACACACACACACACACACACACACACACACACACACGCACGCACGCACACACACACACACACACACATGGAAACTCGCATAAAAGCATTTCGCCCTTCATCCTCTGGCTCCGACTGTAGAGTCTCAATCAATAATCGAGGCTTCAGGGTTGAGGGCTGGTGTGTGTTCCACCCCATAATAAATTTTACAACAAAGTAGGACAACCAGCAAAGTAGTGGGGATGGGACTGAGGATCCATATCCACTAGTCGGTCAATAAAAACTACCAAAAAATACTTCACCTGAAGGAGAAACGTCAAAGCATATAAAAAAAGAAAAAGAAAATCTCTCCCTTACATGACTGCTTGCTATTAACTTACAGGTACAAAAGATTAATTTTTGTGATAATTATGCTAAGCAAAAAATTTCAAGACAATTCCGCATACGATACTAGTCTAGCAGACGTAGTCGGCGTTTCTTAGAAGACTCGGGATGCATTTTTCGAGGTGAAATAATTTTAGTTTTGATTTTCAGATTTATGTATATTATTTTTGCTCAGTTTATAATATTACCACAACAATATTATATTTTTTTATTATATTCTCATAACCTTTTTCGGATAAAAGAAATAAGCCAAATATCGCTCATTCTGTGTACGCTTAAGCTTTTGGGCGAAATAATAACTCTGCGTGAAATCCCATGATAATTCCTCAATGTCGACGAGTGAATGATTACGAAAACAGTCTATGAGAGAAAAAATTGTTAAATTACATCAGATCTTAATGTTGTTTGAAACCAATAGAATTTTAAATTATCATTTTTTTCTAACAAAAATTGAAATACAGCAGAGTTCGTTTATACAATAGTTCAAAGAAATATTTTTTTTACTATTCTTAGATTTTTAATGATGTATATTTTAGTTAAAATAAACACCTAAGAAGTAAATGATGAACAGTTTATACAATACTGTATGAATTAAACCACCGTCGAACGATATTTTGAAATGTTTACATTATTTCAACGATTATTTACGTTCTTTGTAAAAAGTTTTATCATTACTATACTTATAATCATAGAATTAGATTATTAAAATGTCATAAACATAAGCAACTAGAAATTTTTGCGATCATGTGAAAGATAGAAATAACAATTTATAAGTAACATATCATAAATTTCATTAATTATGCATACTTTTTCTTTTCCCTCTAGATTGCGCTGAAGCTTTAGAAGGGAAAGTATTGCAAATTGGGTGAATGCAGTTTTCACCGGATCTTGACGTTTTGACACCTAAGGAACCCAAAAAACCAAAACACCAGATGGAAATTTTCCTGATGTTAATTTTCGTATGTACGTTTGTTTTCAGGGTAGCACACCTCATATTTCCAGAACTACCGGACTGATTTTTACCGAATTTAGTCAGATTACTTCTATATATAGGACAATGATACCATTAAATTCAAGGGAGTAAAACTGTACAACCAGGTCTTAACTTAGTATTTCGAGATTTCGCCTAATTAAGATCATATTTTTCTTAGACACGTTTTTTAATTAAAAAATAACACTTTTTGCAAAAAAATGTTTGTAAACTTTTACCTCCACCCCAAAAACTTCTCTAAATTACTGTTATATTGTGACGCCACAGGTGAGCGATAGAATTAAATAAATGAATAATATTTAAAGTATAAAAATATAACTAAGTCTGGCAGGTCTCAAAATCGATCGTACAGTTGTTTGGTACCTGCTGCATTAACCACGCAGCTACACCAGCTCCCGACTGTACAAGCGAAATTTGTTCTACGACAAGCGAAAGTTGTAGTACCGACCGTCGCCGCTAGTATCGCACACCCACGCGAATTAAAGACATACGCGCGCGCTTTATTTAGAATAATTGAATTAAACAAACGAAAAAATATTATATTTAAATAAAATGATAAATATTTTAAATTAAGTTGTGTGTGTAAGCCGTGCAATAGAAATAACTCACGGTTGTAGGACTACAACTGTGTTCTCAGCTTTTTTTTTTTTAGTGTTTTTCATTGTGAGCATCGATAAACCTATGTAAGCGCTCATAAACACAAAAATATTCTTTTCGTTAATACGAATACAATATTCATCTAATATAATATTAAATTAATCAAATAAATAATTCCATTAATTTTTCCCAAGTGTATGAAAATTTTATTTCAAAAAACTTCTATATTCAGTAATATGATTATATACATTACCAAATCATAATTTCCATGATTTTATTTTAAATAACAAAGCTTAATGGAACCTCATGTGAACAGTATAGTTATACTAGTAAAACATTCATTTATATTTTTAAAAAAACGGATAAAACTTATTAGCGTGTATGAAGAAAACTCGCGAGGGTTTATCACATTTATGAATAAAGTGGTAACTCGATTATAAAATACAATATTACATTATATTTTTTAATAGATATATTGTATACGTAGTATGATAAAATAAATATTCAAACCGTTTTCAAATTTTAACTAAAATTGTAGGTTTTTCTTCTCTTTCTTTTCGTGACCAAATTATTTCTCAAAAGAATTTTTTTACATTAACCGATTAAAATGAAATTTAATTTAAATTACCAATTCGTATTAATATTCGCATTAGTTTAAACGCGTTTACATTTCCGATCTGGTTGAACCGAATCGGTAGACTTCTTTTTTAGCTGTAATTTTAATTTTTTTTTTCATTATTCTCTTACCATCTACATTACCTATAATCCAAAACAACTTTTTAAAAAATGTTCTTTTCTACCTGTCTATAAGAAGAAATTTATCTTGTCGTTCTGGCGTAAGGAGCCAGATGAGGGCTAGGAATTGAAAGACTCCTCTGATTAGAGGGTCAATTAGGAAACGTGGTTGCTGTAAGCTTACTCTGCTACTCTGCCCAAGAACCATCGTCATCTCTTATCTATCCAGCATTTTCAGGCTGTAGCGGAGAGTTATCACAGGCTCAACTATTACATGTGAACCCTTAGACATAGGTATTCCTGCCCGCATCATACTTTTGAGAGGATCTAGATTGTAGGAACTCAAAAGTTCTTAAAACTTGGACTTACCCAGCCGACCTACCGCTCATGCTTTGCCATTTAAAGGCTGACAACTCTACAAGTGGCCAGCCTTACGGCTCCACTGTCACCTCTCAGACTGTATTTCTGGAAATACAAAGACGGAAACTGTTAAATGGAAAGCGAAGAGACTTTCAGGTGGTTTGAAGAATTTAAACGTCAGACTTGAAGCTGAAAACAAAAGGTTTGGTTCCTTGCAATGGATAAAAGGGTACTACAAACTTCTTTTTTGATCTAATAATGACCCCTAAGGGACTGTCAATACCACAGAAAATGTAACCAATCAGACTATAGCATTTTGTCTTAAAAAACAAAAATAACCTTAGAAGGCAATCCTTACGGAAGCCGATAAACTTATTCCCCCGGTTCCGGAAGGAGAAACTAGGCAGAGAAACTATGAGTTTATCATCTGGCCAGGTGGTTTCCGTTAAGTATTCGAAGAAACGGAATCTAGAATAGTATCTGTAATTCTCCACGAGGTTCTAGGCAAAAGCGTTATAGTGCTTGGCAGTAAAATGCAGTAAACTGCTTAGTAAAGGCAGTTACTTTTATACGGATTTGAATACTAGATTATGGATACCGATGTTCTTTGGTGGTTGGGTTCCAGTTAATATCAGAACTGGTCGACCTGGCAACGTACAAGATTACACTTAATCTACATTCATACTTATTATTCTCATTCATCTTCTGAAGTAATACCTTAGATGGTTCTGGAGGCTAAACAGAAACAGAAAAAGAAAGTACTTGACACTGGTGGCCCTCTGTCATTTTCCAATTATAGAGGCGAGGATGCACTGAAAATGAACTGCAGGTGTTGAAAAGTTATTTCAATCATCAGGATGTGTTGCTCCGCGAGGGCAGCCATGAAACAGGTAAGACATTGTCTAAGGGTTGTCCGTTTTTTACCATTGTATTGGGTCCTTTCTTGTAGGTGGTAGAGTTCGACTTTCTCTGCAAATGAGGTTGCCCAATAGGTATCTTGTTGTGGCCTATGTAGATGACAGACTCCTACTGGTCGAAGGATGCTCGTGGAGAGAGGTTGAGCTCAGAGCCACTCGGGCATGCAGAGTGCTTAAGCAATGGGCTCTTCAACATAAGACGATATTCAGCCCAGAGAAGACCACGACGATGCTCCTGAAAGGCCGTTTGTCAGAGAATCGGCAAGTTCAAGTACGTTACTTGGAAGTTGGGTATGTTGACTTCTGAAAAGATTCGGGATATCGCGCTACATGTCTACCATGATATATGGTTATGATACACGGCAGGGTAGATGGGATGAGACTATTGATAGACGATATACGCACGATCTCTTCAGACATTTTGCTTCAGAATTAGAAGCTTGAGGGGCGCCCCATGGGTTTACCCTAACTGTACGTAACTCATTTTCTTACTGTCACGGGGCCTTCAGGGGTAGGCTTGCTGTGTTCGGGTTGGTAGATTCGGGTCTCTACTTGCAGGGTAGGGTGCAGGACGATGCCTTCCTTGTGTTCTACGAGTACGCCAAATACGATTTGGAGCGCACCGCAGCAATTTGTCGACTGGATACCATCGGAGCAACGACTGACATCAGCCAAAACTGGAAGGACCGGGCTGAATGGTCACTGGTTGCAGAATTTCTGCACTATTGGCTAGGGAACTGATTGCGGAGGGAATTTAGTTGCTACTTGTTCTTGTTCCTGCGTACTTTGTTTTTTTAATTTTCTTGTTAGTGTTATTTTTTTTTTGTTAGTGTTATATCGTTTTGGGTGTTTGTTATTAGTCTTATTTTCGTGTTTTAGTTTTTGTTTTAGTGTTTTTCTGCGTTTGTGTAGCATGTGAACTCAGGTTACCTTTCGGGTAGGTAGGTAGATAGGTAATTCAGTTTCTTCAATGACTATAGTTTTCAGTCTGCTTGAGACTAAAGATGTTTAGAGATGTGTTTTGTTATTTATGTAATAGTTAACCGATGGGAATGTCGCTTGTGGCATTCGCATCGGTGCCATCCTGGGGCTAGGCACTTAAAAGATGTTGTATGTCAAAGTTTAAAAGATTATCTCCGAAAAAGCCCATCAGGACCACGTACGCGAAGGGTGGTTGGAAGGTGTTTTCTTCTAGGGTATCGGAATGCTTGGCAGTGGATGTTTCTCCAATTTCTCCAATATTGACGTGGAGGAAGGTGATCTAATTTTAACATATATGAATTTTGAAGCAAAAACATAGCAGATCATTTGAAAACACTAGCCATAGGGGCGGTACCTAGTGGCAAGTAGGAAGAGGTTCATTCTTCATACAGCGAAGAACATCTTTATAATTCCCACCCTCTTTGTTAGTCAAGGTTGCTCCTGTTAGGAAGATTTTAGATTCCACAGGGTCTGCAAGTTTCTGAATAGAGGACCCTCCAACAAGAATTCACTCACTATGCGCACCCTTGTAGTATTTGTTTACCAGCTACTTACAAGTTATGAAAGCCTCAGGGTATAGACTATACCTAAGGCTAAAAAGGATCAGCTTTACAGTTTTGATCATGAAGAAGTTAAAAATCCTTAAAGATCAACCACTATAACAGTAGGGCGGCTTTGTGTGTTCTATCACCCATATTCACCAAAGGAAAATATGAATTTGCTGAGTCAAGAACTAAGGTTACAACTTGGCAAATAATGGGTGTCCGATCTTTTTTACATTTAAGCTTATCTATAATTCAATCACTAAGAATTATCCTATCAAGGAGCAAGATGCACTCTAATGGTAAATGCCATTAGCAAATTAGCCCTTCTTCTACCGGCAACCAAAGGAACTTTTGGTGAGCTGTTAAAACAAGCCGACTATGAGCCCTCCAAAATACTGGACCCTCCGAAAAGAACCATAGAGATCCCGTTTAAATTTTCTTTAAAAGTAGGTTTAAGTGATTTCTTGAACTAACTTCGCACGATAGATAGAGAAGGAGCGAAGGAATTGAAATCACCTTTTCGACAACCTGATTTAATCCATTTAAAAGATTTTCCAAAGCTAATAATATATATATATATATGTAGATTGTCAATATTATATATAAAAAATGTCAATAATAATAAACAGAGATTATACACAAAACATTAGTTAAACTAATAAACGTTACATATCGCATCATATTTTTAACAACAGTAGGAGGATTAATAATCATATTTATAAATATATTTATATACAGCCAGAATGGCATTAAATGAAAAGTTTAACCTAAGATTTATTCTTGAGCTAAACTTTACCCTGGATTTATTCCAGGTAGATAAATAGAAAACCAGAATTCAGACCCATTAACAAAAAAGCATAATCGCTAGTCCTAACACTTCTAATCACTAGTCTTGTGTTAGTTAAACAACAGTACGCTAGATAAAACAAGTACAAAGTTCACTGCAAATACTTTTGCTGTCCACAAATAAAACTACACTACCAGTTTACGAATGAAATTTAGTACGTTATTTCTTTCACTTATAGTTTTACAGCAACTTACCAATAGTATTTCTTGGTTTCTGGAATTACTCGTGACTTCACCTTAATCATATCAAACTTAATTCACACTGGAAATTCACTCCTTCACTATCATCCCAGCAGAATGCTCTAGCTGACTAACGTCTTGCAGACTCTCCTCGCTGGACTGACGTCGTAAAGTCTCGTTAGATTGGTTCGCAGAACTGATCGCAGACTTTGCAAAAATGATTTTTAAATTGTTTACCTCGTCGTATTTATATTTCTATCTTCTTTACGTGCCGGACCGGATCCAATTCGAAGCGTGCATTCCTTAAAATTCCGGTAGCATTCCTTAACTTGATCCGGTAGCTTTTCTCACCGTACAAACATCTGTTCATTGTGTGTCAACGGGCAGCATAACAAGCGGACCTGTTACCTTTACTAAAAGGGTTTTTGGTTTACTGGCATTTCTCCCACCACCAACACCTCATTCGGTTGCCCTGAAGCACAGACCGAATGTCTGTGCCACGAAGGGCTATTGAACCTCGAACAGTTAAGCGACCAATATTCTATCTAGCTCACTAGAGCTAACCTAATTGCGTGAACGGAATAAGTGTGGCGCAAGACATCACTTGCTTTTATGTCACATCGTTCACTTGTCATATATTACAACTAAATTGGGTAGGCGCATCCCATTTATAGTAAAATATATGACTCGTCAATAAATAAAATTTATATTATCAAAAGATAGCAATTCGCTGTCACATCTAGGTCGCTGAATGCCAGCAAGTACCTGTACATCATATTACAACGCTTGGAACTATAATTGGCTGGTGGCCAGCCACTTCTCAGGAGTAGCTTCCTATAGCAGCGCGATAGGAGTCTTTTCCGCTTAGTATTCTACTGATGCCGAATTAAAAAAGGAACCGCATCAAGGAACTCCCACACAGTCTGACAATGCAGTCCTCAACCACACTGATTCGCCGTTTGTGAGCGGCCAATTTTCCCCTTGACCTCTAAGTTCAGTGTGCCCGAGTTCTGGGCTCACCAAGAGCGGGACAGTCGAACATCATGTGTTCATTTGACTGGACTTTCCCGCAGACGCACAGCTCATCAGTTGCCAGGAGGAACCTAAACAGATATTGTTTCAAATTGACATGATTGGTGAGCACTTGAGCTCCCGTTGCCCTTAAAAAAGAACTAGAGGCGGACCATCCCCTCAGTCCGGTATAAATTTATACAAGAACCTTCCTTTAGTTGTGGTTCCATTCTCGCTGCTATGCTTCCTTTGCGAGACTCTAAAGCCTCTTTCGCTGGCTAAAGATGGGCGACTGTACGAAATTTGCATCCGGTACATTGTGATCACCGTTCCTCTCTGGTACTGGCCCGGCTCGAAACCGCATTCCAAATGCCTCGGTCTCCCGACCTCTTCGCAATCTCCACATGGCTGCCCGATCTTTCACCACTAAATCGACTGGGAGAGCCTTTCCCAATACAGTAATAGCATCATAGGAGGTTATTTTAAAAACGCCCGTGCATACAATTAAGGGTCTGCGCTGGACACTCCTTAAATTTTGAATAAGTGCTCTATTTCTGTCCAACCTATGCCCCCAGACGGGCTCCGCATAAGTGGTCATGCTCTCAAAGACACCTTGGTACACCATACACATTTGATGGCCCGACAGCCTATAGTCCTTTGAACAATCCTCCTAAGCTTCTGCATCATAGACACAACGTCCGCCGCTACTTGTTTAATACAGTTGCTGAACAGCAACTTCTCATGAAGCAAAACACCTTATTACTTATGGACTCGGACTCAGCTGATTAAACAGCCTTTATATTTAATGTTGGGGTTACGACATGTATACTAAAAGAGTTCCTTTTAGTCCCTTTCTGGACTCCCCCAATTATTATATTTTCTATTACTTTCATAATAATTTGTAGGAATCCGTTACTCAGGCCCGCCATACCAGACCAGTTACTATACACACACACACGCACGCACACACACACACACACATATATACTAGTGTTCCCCAGTCGTGGCTTTGCCCGCGGTATCAATGCCGTTCACCTGCAATATTTCACCCTCGAACGCTGAGGAGAGGGAAGTAGTAAATGTTACTGCTGCGTTATTCACTGGTGTGCTGTAGTTGGTAATGCGTGCCCATCGGTAAACTGTTGCTGCTGTTGACACAAATCCGTCCATGTGTTGCTTGCTATAGAATTTGTGGTTTGTTGACCCCATTAGTGGTCGAATTTTGGAAAATCCCAGAAATTGATTTTTAGATATTAATATGAAGAACCGGGCGATGATATTTTTCGCCCACGATAAACAACATATAAAAAAAAATGTGAAGAACATTCACTCCTAAGATCAACCGTGATATCTCAGTACGTTGCCGATAAATGTACAAAATTTTAAAATATAAAAGAACAACAATTTATCCACTTTCAGCCCCTTGCGCCTTGACTCGCGCTATATGGTTACTTGCGTTTCCCGTTGTGATCAGGAGATATTTAACCGGTCATGGCTCTCTTCGCTTGCCCTTCCAGTCTAGCCAAAGGATTCTGCCTCTTGGACCCCACTGTATTCATTAAACTCATGCTTGTGAGAATAATAATGATAAATTAAAATTAAAACCTCTTAGATTTATACAAAATATCAGTACATTGTAATTTCTTCAGAGGTATAGTTTGGTCAATACAGAACCGAAAAATTTGAGTGATCTAAGAATGTGGGTTTCATAACAGTCGTAACGCTAGTTACCGTACAAAGTACTAGCAAAAATCTATTTGCCCGGCTCTTAGCGTTACCTGACAAACACCACTAGAAAGTGACCGTGCTTCGTTACATTTTTTTTAATCTTTTAATTACTTTTATGTTATGTCTTTCACTCAAATAATCGGAGACATATGCAGCTAGTCGCACCGCATGTACAATAACTGTGTTGATTGAGCCGCCGCGCCGTACACCGTCACACCCTTTAAAAAATCGAAATTACAAAAAAAGACTGAAATTGATTTTTCGAATTAAAATTATTTTTATCTGAAGAAAATTTGTAATCCCCAATCTTCTAATACTCATTCAGATTAGTTGAAATTTTTTTGAATTTCGTAAAATCTAGAAATTTTTTTTGGATATTTACATGAAAATTATATAAACTAAAAATGAAGTTGATATCTTTAATTGTTACCGAGAAGTTAAAAAGATAGCAGAGTTAAAAAAAAAATTCAAAATCCGTTTGAACCCTTTAAACTCAGAATTTCAAAAAATCTAAAATTACTTTTTAGATATTCATATGAAGATTACTCAGACCAAAAATCAAGCTGATATCTTTATTTCTTACCGAAAAATTAAAAAAAATTGTAAATTTCATTGTTAATTCTTTTAAACCCTTTATACTCGGAATTTCAAAAATTCCTTTCTTAGGGTATGCACTTTCATCGTAAGAAGACCATGTATACACATTTTCATCAATTTATCTTCATTATTTTTTTGCTGGACGTTGACGAATCATCATTCAGTCAGGACAAGTTACTTTATAGGTACAGATATATATTTTAGACACTTTTCTCATATAAAAGGGTACACTTTTATATCAGAGAGATTTGGAAATAAACTTTTTATCGGAATTTTGCTAATTCTAATATATTAGTTACATCGATAATGTTTTTACTGTCCTGCAGAAGATTATTATAGATCGTTATCACACTTATTATTCTTTATCAAATACTAAGCCTTCATGCCATAAGTGGGGCAGTAAGCCTTGTGGCGAGAAAGAAAAGAGTAGGAAATTTTTTAATCAAGTGAACTGATATTGAAACTAAGAGGAATATCATCAAACTCTCGATAAGAAAGTTGACCTATAAACAGTTAATACTCTCCTACATTTAGTTACTACCTGGGATCTTTAGGGGCTGCATATTTTTTAGCTACATTCCAGAGATCAGAAATACCTCTAGGATAGTACTCATGCCTAAGAAGAGTCCGTCCAATCTATATGGAAGGATCAGCCTCTCTTCGATTGTTTTAAAAAACGCTTGAGATTTTAGTGAAAAATTATTCGCGAAGTACGGCACTGTTAACTGATCACTTATATCACAATTAATATAACAAACAGTCAAATCCTATGAGACCTGTAATCAACTGTATTACTGAAACCGCTTTTTTTGATAACTGGGGGAATTCTAACAATAATTCATATGCAGTTGTCATACAAATATTGGAGAAAAGTGAGTACAGCCTGTCTAAAAAGTAGGTTAGATTCTTTCTATGTAACAGGAGAAAGAGAAATGAAAGAGAAGCGAGAGTAACAGGAGAAGAGTAGAAGAGCAATAGTAGAAGAGTAGCAGGAGAGTAAAAGAAGAGTGACCGGTGTTCTTTAGTGGTTGAGTTTCAATTAACCAGACTTCTCAGGCGTGGTTGACCTGAGATTGTACAAGGCTATAATTCATTCACATTCATACACATCATCCTCATTCATTCTCTGAAGTAATACCTTACGGTAGTTCCGGAGGCTAAACAGAAAAAGAAAGGAAGCAGGAGAGTGAAAGAGAAAGAGAGCGGTTTGGAGAAACACTTGCGCGAATAAAACAAATATTTCATTACATTGTCTTGAAAATCTTTTTTACTTCTTGTACGAATTAAAGGAAGTATTGAGATCGCGAAAAATTTCAGTTTTCAGATTTCAATGGAAATATCCGTTTTGACCATCCCTGAATCCATTTTGACTAGTTTCGGCGTGACGTTTGTGTCCATACATATATGCGTACGTATCTCGCATAACTCAAATACGATTAGTCGTAGGATGTTGAAATTTTGGATTTAGGACTGATGTAACATCTAGTTATGCACCTTCCCTTTTTATTGTAATCGATTGAACCAAAAGTGTCGAAAAAGCCCAAAATCCCCAAAAAAAAAAATTGGATTTTTGACTTTTTCTTAACTGCAGTAATAAGCTCTCATTGAGAGCTTTTCAACGATGTATCATAAGTAGTATTTATTTTCATTTTCAGAATTATAGTTATATAAAATTTGATGAATCAAATATTTGGATCTTGATCAACATCTGAATATTTAATATTACTGTTATCTTGGTACTAACTGTACATTTTTAAATTTTATTCAATTTAAAGTGATGGTTAAAATTTGTTTTTACTAATGCATAATACAACTGCTGTTATACTATTACTGTTATATACTATTCTAGTTCAATACTATTCGTATCTTCGTGAGTAACTGATTAACAAAAGTTTCAGATATCTGGTGTATCATATAAACAAAAGTTAATTATAATTAAAATATTTCGTGTAGTGAACTTCTGCATATTGGTTACAAATGTTAGTTTGTCCTTACGGTGTAAAATATTCGGTTTTTATTATCGAATTATTCCCTGAATAATAAAAAATGAAAAAGAAATAATCACACAGAAAAAAGACTAATAAGATGAAGAAATAATTTGAAAAAACGACAAGAAAATGAATATAAAGATGAATAAACTGTTAAAACCAAAGAAAGAATAAAAAGATAAATATAAAGAGGTCTAACCCAAAATCCAAAACAAGATCCAAAAATTTTTTTCTGATTGTAGAAAAATTTTTACAATAAATAATAATTCAATAATAACAATGAAAAACAAAAAGAAAATATGAAAAAATCAGAGGTTATTAGTGAAACAAAATTTTATGTGCTTTTCATTTCAATTCAAAAATTTTTACAGAGCTTAATAATGATTAATAAATCAATATATTTAAAGTAAAAAAAATACAGTTAAAAGTATATGTATACGATATCGGTTTCGAACCGATGTGTGCATGGTTACGTATTTTAAACGTTCTCACTCACACCACATAACTATTTGAGCGATGTGAAATAAAATTAATACAGTCGTATAAAATGCAGATAGGGACACCACAAAAAAATGTGACGCAATGTCGTGTCCACCACAATGCAATTTTGTAACTGTCCACTTTATTAAAGAATTGAAGGATCGTATCTTACTTTCAAGCGAAATAAGTTTAGATGAAATGCAGCAAAAAATGTGTATGTATAATGTAATAGGCTTATAATATGTATATTTAATAGGCATACAAGGAAGTCATGTGATGTTCACATCAGATTTTTTTTACAAAATTCAATTCTAATGTGTTAAAGTGTTACAAATAAAAAACAAAAAATAAGCAAATTACCTATTTTGAAATAATTAGGTTTCAAAAATTAATCATAAATTAATGACATAAAATCAAATATTTCCTTCAATAAGCTTATTTTAAAAATAAACATTTATAAGGCCTAGCGTATATAATTGTTTATAGTATTTCTTAAATTGACTTATCGCATATTACTCTGCGCAGAAAAGGTTAATAATCATGAAACAATTACTTTCCCGACTATACAGCAGCTATAACGAAGGAATATAGCAGCTAGAAGATAAAACGAAGGGATCTTTATAGCAGCTACATAGAAGAGAAAATACGTATGATGAATGGTCAAAATTGGGCGTATCCAATTTTCACCGAATCTTGACGAATTGGCCTCTAAGGACCCCAGAAACCCGAAAAATGGATCAAGGTTTCCGCGAAAAAATGTGCTATGTATGTTAGCGTGTAAATCGCCTTATATCTCCAGAACTATTCGACAGGTATTCACTTACATATAATATTTCTATAGAAAGGGCA
>JAAAKQ030206324.1:0-11743 GCA_010016005.3 Zanna intricata | reverse complement strand
TAAGTTTCCTATTTGATTACAATAAAATTTTATAACTATATTGCGGATAATAATTGACTTATCCTCGTATATATATAAAATATCTCAGTGAAACTTTAATAAAATATAGATTTAAAAAATAATAATAAAGATATGTAATCTTGATCAAATTTCTCATATAATCACAAATATAAAAAAATTGTTTTACAAATGTAATGTCTCGTAAACTTAAAGATACACATCTGAAATTTAAAGTGATAAATTAATACAAACAACAGTGTTGTATAAAAATTTGAACAGGTCTGGTTGGTATATTAGTTCTTTAATGGCGGTCAAGCTACGTGACAAAATACTAAAAAAAATTCTGCCCTTATCAATTACCTCAGCAAATAAGTAGTAACTTAAAAAGTTAGTAAAAAATAAAATTTCAATATCATCAAACACAGAATAGAAAATTATGTAAATTATTTTTGAAATTTTTAGTGGAAAGCTTGTTTTTTATAACAAGATTCAAATCCAAATATATTGTACTGACATTATAGGGTAATGATAAATCACATGGAGTTGTTTGATATTTTTAACTAATGTATAATTTTGTAATGAAATATTCTGGACAAAATAATTAAAGATGAGTGACCTCTTTGAATATATTGTTAATTTTTATATATCTATTTATTGGTATTAATAGAAAAGCATTGCCATTTATTATTCATAGTTCTTGTATTTTACAGTTACATTTAGTTAAAATTAAAAAAACTAAAATTTTATACATTCAAATCACCACTAGCAAATATTTTGACATAATTAAAAAAAAATATATATATATATGTATATTAGCATTATTAACTATTGTTTTCTGTTAAATGACAATTTCAACTATTGAAATAATGTAGAATGAAAAAAATATGTCTGTAAGACATTATTACAATATATATATATTTTTGTAGAGAAACTTGCATTATATAAAAAAAATGAAAATAAAATATATTAAATGGGATATATTTGCCAAATATACAGTATACAGCAGAATTTAAAGTCATCCCTTAAATATGTATACAGAAAAAACTAATTGGGTGCGTACATCTACAATGCATTGTGAGATTTGAACGTGATGTCTTCTCAGACTTAGTGTTTGAAACGGTTACTGTTGCAATTATCGAACAAAATAAATAGAACGTCTTTGTACATATTTCTTTTTAGAGTTTATTAATTTTTGATAATATTTACAACTTTAGAAAATAATTTCTAGGTTAAGGATGTTTTGACTGAAATCAGTAAATAATTTTATCTCAAGATATATAATGTATTATTTATTACCTGAATAATGATGTTTAAAAAATGTCTGTCCAATTCATAAGACGGACTATGCCAAACTGTATAACGCACAAATTCACTTCAAGCCAGCTCCGAGCGCGTTCGAGTGCACTCCGATCAACAGAGGCTCGAACATGCAAGAAGCCGCCCGAAGCCCACGTTACGGCTTCTGGTAACGGATTCATTATCGAATTTCGGTGATTGCCTCCTAGCTCTCATCGATTTATTGTCACGTCAAAATACCTCTTAGAAGCCAGTTCTAGATGCTTTTTAAACTGTTGCGATTACTGTTCTTCATTTACTGTATTAACATTCTATTCAGATTAATATTTATTCCATGTAATATTTTTTTATAAATTATTTATATTGTGGATAAAAATGAACAACTTTCATTAACTGAAATGTAGGCTATAATATTAAAATTTCACGTAAAATTACTCCAGTACAAAAATATAATGCAAACTTATAAAGCTATTTCTATTTCCAGTTAAGACACATGTAAGTAATTCACATATTGCTTACATAAATGTTTGCTAAATTTAGAACAAATAGTATTTGATACGTTATTTTTGTATGACAATACTTGCATTGTGCATATTTTGTACTAGTAACATGCCCATCAGAAAGAAGTTCCTGGGAGAGGCAAAATTTTATCTAGTCTTTGTCTTACTTTCACAATGCTTAGCAAATTCAATGTTTGACGTATATATTTTCTTGATTTTATATATGGTGTAATAAATGATTTTCCCAATTCTTGTAGGTAAAATCTTTTAGTTAAGCATTTTTTTTCCCAGTTTGATTGTGTCATATCCATAGAGCATATGAATTTTAGGCAGATATGTCAAACGTCTTGTAAAAAATGATCACTAGCTGTTGTATTTACAAAGATATATGGCTATAAGTTGTCAAGTGCATGTACAGCACTTTTACTAGTATTTATCTAAAGTGATTTTAGTTTTTTATCAATTCTTGTATTTATCTCTACTCTGTTCTTTTTTGTAACATTGTGACTTCTGAAATCATTAGTCAAGTCCCACACAACTCTTGTTCTCTGGTTGGCTACCTGGTTCTTTTCCAGTATAAACCTGCAATTTCAACACGTAAGAAGTACTATCACAATATCATTCATTACATTGCACCTTGCAGGTTTGCTAGGAATATTTTGTTTGAAAAGGCAAGGCCACAAAAACCAATTAATTGTTGTTACCTTTTTATCAGGATAATACAATTTTTGTAGATTTTTACCAGACTTCACCCGCAGGAGATAATTTATCTGTCAGCTTTTTTTTTAACCTGTCTATCAACAATGTCCAACACTAGATACTAAACAAAACATTTCAAGGAACATGGTTGTTTAGAATATAGAACGAACAAATAAATCTGAATTGCATAAGGTTTTTGTAGATTTCTTTTGAGATTTATAACCCTCACCAGTCACAATAATCCACAGTATGCCTGAAATGAGGTATCTAAATTCTTTCATTTTTCACCATAAACTCAAATCCCTCAATATTAGTGATTTTTATTACTTCATTTTCAATAGTAGTGAAAATAAGATAAAACAAACTCATAAAACATGTTATCTTGGAAGATACATATCATGACACCATGTGTGTTGTGGATAATGTGGGTAGGTGTTTATATAATTTGGATAGCTTGTTCATGTTGTGGAGGCTCCATTTCTATTGAATCTCTCCATCCTTAGAAAGTATAATGCTTGCTGCTGAATTTCTTTACCTAGCACCACTGTTCTCATAAGAATCATCACTACCACTCTTCAGCACTTGTATAACTGTCAATCTCTGACACTTCTTCACTGTACTAAACTGCTGTTTTTTTAACTTTGTTGTTTTATTTGATTTACCATACTCATTTGTGGTTTCATATAAAACAATAAAAATTCCAACTGAATTGTTTACAGCTGTATTTATGTCATGCCTGTTACATGTCTAAATGACGTCCACATTCATGTTGAGACTTACATAATTACACAGTTATGTAAAATTTGTAAACATATTCAGTTACATAATGTTTTTTTATGAATAGTGTTTCATAGTTATTGACAATGATAAAATACATGCAAATCCAGAAATATCAAATGTCCAAGCAAACAGGGACAATATACATTATACACAACCACATATTTCCAACCCATCTCATCTTCATTAGGTAAAACTGCAACATAAAATACATATTGAGCCAAACAATAAATTAATACAAAACTAAAAAATAGGGTAATATTAAAAACAGGCTTAATCCTTCAAAATATGGTCCTAAAATCTTCAGCAAAAAGAATTGCAAAATACTTTTTGACCAAAACAGGACAGGTTAATTAATTATCAAGATCACTTTGTAAAGTACATTTCTATGTTACGATTACACACAGTATGATTTTCTCAAGTATTATAAATGTGATTTATTTTATGCATAGCTTGATAACAAAGATTTTAGCACTTGAACAGTACAAAATTTGATGAAAACAACTAATTAAAGAACAATGTAGATAGAATATATTATTCAATTAGATGCTTACTATTTGGAAGTTGGGTTTCATAAATTTTTTATTGACCGCTGATATACTGAACTGTGACAAGAGACTAATGACACATCAAATGTCTATGATATTTTATAATTAGCTTTAAAAGGTTGTATAGCATAAGGAAGGTATGTCCATATTTTGAAAATAAATTGTTTAATTTCTAAAGTTTATAGCTATAATCGAACATTAGTTTTTCTTGGCTGTCTGAATATGTGTCGCATGTAAAACCTTGAATTTAACAGTGAACTTCTAATTTTGAAGTTTAAATAGGTTTATATGTATTAAAGAAAACCAACCAGTAATATTTTTTAGATAGTGCAGAACTTTTCATATTAGTTGTTAAGAATTAGCAAACCAAAATATTGAAATCACTTATATGTAATATCGTTTTTATATTCTAATATTACTTTCATAAATATTTTTAAAAGAAGTAACAGATCCAAAATTGACTTGAAAACTGTTAAGTTTAATTTTTTATTTCTGATATGAATGAACAAATATCAATGACTAAGTAGTCGTATAATGGACTACTTTAATAGTAAGTACGTAGTAATAATTTGATGAAGAGTGGAGTACATTACTGATAAAAATGTACAATTTTAGTGCTTTGTTAATATTACAGTAATGAATCAATAACTCAAGTCATCAAAAATTTAAATCATTTGTCCTAAATACGTACTGCAATCCATATTATGTATTTATTTCTTGCACAAAAATCATATGCTTTGCCATATGACATGCATAGAAAAAATGAAATTTATTTAATAAAACATCCATATTTTTGTCTACAGTACTGAATTCATCTTGATACACTAATTAGACTTAATACATTATTTTAATTATTCTTCAAATCTAACAGTTAAATAGCTATACGTAATTGTAATTCATATTTATCCATTATTTAAGTCTTTAACCATCTGAAACTTTTTATGTTTCAATTTTTCTTATTTATGGAATTTAGGTATCTTAAAGGGAATTACAAGATTGACGTTACTTATAATCACTTCCTTGATTATTAGATACAGTTGCATCTAATTCATTGTTTAAATTTATTGGAATAATGATATTATGTAATCTTACATTTACAGTGTTTTATATACACAATATTCAAAAAGAGGAACTAGATTCGATATTGCTGAAGTACACCAATACAGTATATGTAAGTAACTGATTATAAGCTTACAACTTTATACTGTTAAAATATTACAATTTTATAGTACTGATTTGCATTTACTTCACTTAATGTTTTTTTTTTAAAAATACTATAGACAGCAATTATAAGTTTAATGTTAGAAAAATGTACCTCCTCCAATATGCAATAGCATATTATGCTTTAATAAATCAAAATTTTAAATGTAGAATTACATTAAATTTATGAAGATTTAGCCAACTTTATTAAATATAACAAATAAAATTGTAAATAATATACGAGTTGATAATGAATAAAGAGGTTTGAAATTAGTAATGATACTCTCCAAGGATAAAAGAAAATTATGTGAAATGCCAGTTCCCATCTTTAAATATGGATGAAGTTATAAACCCATAATAGAGATGTTACAGATTGATAAGAATAATATTGGGCTTATATTGTATTAGAGAATTTGCTAGTTTGGTATGAGTATCAATCTGTATATTCATACTTGAAGTAATTGTATCCTGATGGAATAACTTGAAAAGTATAAGATCTTATATCAACAACTTTTTAAAAATGGTGCATCAAAAATTTAACAATTATGGTTTTTAATCATATATGATAATATAGACCTTTGAAATGTGGAGAATGGTGAAAGTAAAGTTGGTTGAAAAAATTTGAAATGAAATGTTAGATAAATGAGAGTAAATTTTGTGACAAACTAGATACAAAGACTTACTCCCATAAGCTGATCTAGTGGTTAACACGACATTGCAAATCAGCTGATTTCGAAGGCGAGAATTACTAAGGTTCAAAAACTAGTAAATGTATTTACTTTTATACGTTTTTGAATGCTTACCGTGTATACCGGTGTTTGGGTTTCAATTGACCACAATTCTTGGGAGTGGTCGACCTGAGATTGTGCAAGACTACATTTCATTCACATTTGTACATCTCATCCTCTTGACGTAATACCTTATGGTAGTTCCAAAGACTAAACAGAAAAATAAAGTTGAAAGACGACCAGGTTAAATTAATTTGATTATAGAGTGAGTTGTAGAAGGTAAACATCAGGACGATTTGGAACAACTAAAAGAGTTGAGGATATCTAGAGTGTGATAAATATGTGGCGTTTAAAAGATGAGAAAAGAATTAAATGATACTAAGGCAAACAAATGTATGTTTTATGAAAATTGGTTAAAAATGGCCCAAATATTGTAGAAAGGCAATCATTGAATAGGTTAACGTTAGTCTCAGAAAGTTCAAAGACCCATGACCTTTTTAGTTGGTTGGGATATATGTATATATATATTATTTATCACTGGTAATTTCAGCTTTAGTAATCATATAGGGAGTAATCTGTTGACCAATGGCTAAACTTATAAAAGATTATTTATTTTAACAACTATAAGGTAGCCAGTATCCGTAACGCGAGTGGTGGTAGCGTCTTGGCTTTCCATCCGAAGGCCGTGGGTTCGAATCCCGGTCAGGCATGAGATTTTCACACACGCTACAAATCGTTCATTTCCATCCTCTGAAGAAATACCAAATGGAGGTCCGGGAGGTTAAAAAAAATGTTATAGAGTAATTGTCCAGTCATAATCATTTATGAAAAATTAATTTTGTAATGCGTGAAAATGCCATGTCTCACAGGATTCGAATCCAGAATTTATACTTAAAGGGCGGAGACGCATCTATTGCACTCGGATGGTCGGTAGAGTGATCAGTTGTGAATATAATTTCCAAATTACAAAGGAACTTTCCGTAAAAAATGTTCACATAATTATGCAGTTGTTTGTCACAACACAAAAGAAGGTGCTACATATTTAGCTCAAAAAAATATTTTCTTTAAGTACTTTACCCTAAAATTTTTTTTGTGTGTGAACAGTGTGCTATGTAATTTTATTGAAGTTACATGCTGCTTTATCACTCACTATCTTCATGTTGGTTTAGTTGCACGTTTATGAGCAAAGGATGGGTTTATTACTACACTACAGAGTCCTAGGGGATGTATTAAATTAAATTGTACCTTATTAACTGACTTATAAATTTTATGACATTTGTTTAATAAATTTTTTACTAAACTCTTCACTTTATGAATGTGCCTTCCTTATTTTTCTATTTGATGTTACAACTTTAAATTAAAATATAAAATTTATTTGACAAATATTGAATAATGTTAACAAATTTTCCCGAATGGGATTAATGAACTAGTGGTTATATTGAGCTGTAAAGAAGGTCGGTGGATGTTTTTGATTATAAAAAATAATCATAGCAATATATTTTTCACACACTCACATATATTGTAATAGGCCTGGAATCTTTGTGTAATTTTTGTACTTTTGCAGCACTGCTGCATTTTTTCCATTGATTGATTTTTAAAAAAAATTCATATTCAATAAAAATGCAATGTTAATGTTGAATCTTAATGTTGGCAATCCTGTCCTTCAACATTGTGGTTCACTTTGTGAAGTGATTTACAGAAGGAGGAAGATAATTACAGTTGTTGAAACATTGTTGAAGCTATATTTTAAAATAATGCATGTAGTTATTAATATAAATTATAGGTGCAATATCTTTATCGGAATTTAAATTAAAAATCGGCAAAAATGGCGTGGTTTGAAGTCGCATCGGTTTTTCGGAACATATTAAGTTCCGTTTCAAACCCTAGTAAAGTAGTGGAAGTTCGACAGGATAAATATACAGATTGTGTGGTAAATTGTCGTGAAGAAGAAATGATTCTGTATCAAATGCCGAGCGATGTTAAGTATGAAATAGTTTTGCTTAGACCACATTCGGATCAAGCTTACAGGTCAGTACATAACATAACCCTACTTTTAATTAGAATGGAATTTTTTATTTTCAACTGTTGTGGCAGAGGTCAAATAGTTTATTAATTGGATATATCTTGGTATCTTTATTAAAGCATTTTGTGTGCAGATTTTCATGTATGGAATTGATGAAATAATGTAATACATTAAGCTAGGAATGAGGCAGGAGCTGCCTCATTTTTGAGTATGCAAACATTACAATTTATTTAGCAATTATCAGAATTGTGTGTGACGTCTTTGCTTGCATTTTAAAATGTCTTGTACTAAATGACCTTTTCTTCCAAATTTGAATAACCATTGAAGTAGGGTTTGATGTGTACATCATCTAACTGATCCATAGTAATGTTGTTTCAGTAATGCACATTTTTGTAGTAGATTGTTTGTGGAATAGTGGTGTGTTCAAAATAATATATATATATATATATATATATATATATATATATAAAATGTTACAGGAAAAACCACATTACATTTATTTATCCTTAAAAAATTATGTTGTAATTTTTTTTTAATTAAATGAACTGTTTATTATGGAAGAAGATAATCTATGATTAGTGATGACAAGATTTTTTAGCTAAGATATTGTTTTAAGGATTTAAAAAAAAATTAAATTTTATTTGTTTCTTTTACAAAGATAATTTTTTGTTGCCTAAATTTTTAAACTTATTGTGAAATGAGTATTAAAATGATACTTATTTTACACAAAGCCTTTAATATATATATTTTTTTCCTTTTAGTAATTTCAATTTATTTCTGCATAGGATTAAATGAGAGTTAATATAAATAACCCCTTATGTTAATTTTCACATCTAAAATTATGTTTGCAAATATAGCCATGATTATTTTAAAATATTTTTTGAAAAACTATTATATTAACTATCTGTTTTTCCTGTATAACGTTATGGAACCATGTGATTTTGCAAATAAAATATAATTTTGCAAGTAGGGTACTTTTATTTTAGATCTCTGCTTGTCAAGTTTAATACAATTTTGGTTTATTGTCTTGGAAAAAAAAAACTACACACAAGTATCTTTTCTTACAAAGAAACAAATGTCCAGGCTCGCTTATATGATTTAAGTTAAATCATTTAATATATTTTCATGAAAAATTATTTTGCCATTTTGAGTAGTAGGGTGATAATTTGGGGAAAATATGTGGAAATGATTTCAAAATATATTAGTATCAGATTTGGAGATGGAAAATTGCTAATGAGAGAAGAATGAGCTAATGGTAAGTAGTACATTGAGAAAAATTATCTGATAGAATGTTTAGGGAGAAAAAGAATAGCAGCTAACATAAAGGAGAAATTGATAACGCTTTATCATTTGTTTCAAAATTTGATAGAAATTTTGCAATTATAAACAATAATAAGGCAACAGGGATAGACAATATACTGTGACAATTATTAACTTATTCAGAAATTGCTGGATTGAATATGTTAAACAGATTAGTTTGCGTTAATTACTAGATTGAAGAAGTGTCCTTAAATTTTGAAAAAATGTAACATAAACAATTACAAGTAATCACAAAGAACTTGATGTTACAATACTTACTGGTGTTCGTAAATCTATTACAACTTCAACTCAAATTTTATTATTTCAATTGACTAGTTACATTTCTGTTAATATTTATTAATGCATGAAAACTGTGTGTAGTGTTTACAGTTAATTTACATGTAAATAAATACAGAGAAACTCATAAAGAAATAAAAGAAATTTCAGAATATATTTTCCATTGATTAAAAGGAAGGGAAAAAATCACTTGAATGTTACTCTGAAAATGCTTTGTTTTCAAGTAATAGCTAGAAAAAGGTTTTGCTATTATTTCTGATCCGGTAGTACTATGATATTCTTGGGACATAAATTATGGAATGAAATTGGTGGTTTTACATATTTTTAGCCTGACAAATTAAAAGAAATTGTGTTCCAGAATTGTATTTCTGAGCAAGGTGTTATACAATCCAAAAAGGTATTTTATCTTGTTCACCAAACTGAAAGCTAAAAGAGAATTTCCTGACTTGGAGGCTTACTTTTAAGATCAGGTCTTTGCTGTTATATTCACTGGCAAAACATACTTCAAAATTTTGTAAATTTATTTATGAGACATATTTATAAGACATGATGTACCATATTGGATAAACATCAGTTTGTTGCTTTGCACATTCATCCCAATCATTCTTGTGCATATAGTGTAAGCAAAGCATCTGATCATGAATTGGTGTAGGAGAGGATTGCTTTCTTGAAAATAACAGTATTCGTTTTATAACCAGTTCCTGTCAAGAGTGAAGGCATTGCTTGTATGGCGTATGGCTGACTATCATCTGCATTTTGGAGGCTTTGTATTCTAATATTCTGTTACTTATTTAGCTCAGCAATTTAGGCAATTGAAAAACACCTCACTCTTCATTTTCTCTTGTAACCCTGGGGTGGAGAGATTGTAATTCTTGGAAATTGTTATACTACTTTAATGAATAAATTGTGTTACTTTATTGAAAAACTCATATAAGGCAATATACATAAGGATTTGGTATGAAAAATTATATCGATGCCCTATTTTTGATAAATAAAGAATTTTTTTTTATGAATATTTGGCGTTTTTGGAATGAGTAGCTCAATAAATGAAAGATAAAAGAAATTACTATTGTTTTATAAATTTCACTCGTGGTTATAAATGATATAAAAGGAAGTAAGTAAAGGAAATTATTAATGTAAAACTAGTAGTTCTAAGATATTAAAAATCAGTTCATAAATAAATCAGACATGAAATGTTTTTTTGTTTTAATTTTGATAAAAGTAAATTATTAATTTATTATACTTATTTAATTCAATTACTTGTAAAATATTAATCATTATCTGTACTTTATGGAAAAAAAAAATTTATAAATAATTATTGCATTTAACTAGTTACTAGATTCAATAAAGTATGTGAAAACTTGAGAGAAGGACATAAGATTTACAAAAAACGGGCATCTGTGCATACTTGCATTTTACAGAAACTAAAGTTTTATTCCAGCAATACGAGTTTCCTAAGAATGGATGGATGTCTTTTATTAGTAAATGAATAAATTATTCTTAACTAGGTTAATCATTAGTTTGTCTATTGATTAATAAGAAAAACTGCTATATGTTTACATACTGTAAATATATTGATAATTTAAATTAATTAATAATGATAATAACTCATAACTTCTTGCTTGCATTCTCAATTTAATACTTCAGAATATATTCTGAATATATACTTCAGAACATATTCTGAAGTATTAAATTATAGAAATAAATTTTATTTGATTTGTTCTTATTCTAAATAATATAATTCTTATCGTCTAATTTTTAATGTTTATTCTTTTTCTATCAAAAGTTTTGATGAGATAGTAGTGATTTTACTATTAGTTCTTTTTATCTATTTATGTTATTGTACGTTAAGTTTGATTGCTTTGTTATTAAAAAAAAAAGTTTTCTTATTGACCTGCCCTTGTATCAGATCATCTATTTATTATTCTCTTCTGAATCAGTGCATGCCATGGACCTAATTATAATTCACATCATCACTTAATAGAAGTTCAAGGTGAATTCGTGCTTTGTTTTGTCTTATTCATTGTTTCTTATATCCTTCATTCTTTGTTATCTGAATCATTTTTAAATAATTAATTATTAAATATAAATAAATATAGAATAGATAAAGTTTAAATTTATAATGGTTTGTATGGCATTAATAAGTGTATTATAATGCTTTCTACTCAAACACTTCTTTTATTCTATATGTATTAAAAAAAAAAATATTGAAGTATATTTGTTAAATAATTGTAAAAAAAAAAAAAAAAAGAAGTTTTTATCTAATTTAATGTTTATATATGAATTATATGTTTATTTGTTTTTTTTTTTTGTTTTCAGTCATTTGACTGGTTTGATGCAGCTCTCCAAGATTCCCTATCCAGTGCCAGTCGTTTC
>JAAAKQ030206313.1:0-11743 GCA_010016005.3 Zanna intricata | reverse complement strand
CTACAATTCGTTCATCTCATCCTCTGAAGATATAACCTAACGGTGGTTCCGGAGGTAAAAAAAAAAAAAAAAAAATAATAAATATTACAAATTATAGATGTAACCTTTGTGGGAATATAGAACAATTTTTGTTAGTTACTTTGAACATAAAAAGAAATAAAAATAAAGATTATAAACAATACATTATAAAATATAATTAAAAATTGTTAGAATTTTTTATTTCCTGTATATTTTACAGTTAAGTAATAATAAATTAATGAATAGTAATATGATACTAGTGATCTCATTATTCTACTTGGCTATTTTTTACGTTAAATCTCAACTCATTATTATTATTATTATTATTATTATATTTTAGTAGAGTTGTCTACATTAATATACAGTCTGAGAAAAATTTTGTATTTGCTTACTGTTTGCTTTCTCTTCTAGTTAAATATTAGTTTGCTATTGTTATTTTACTCATCGTTGATGTTTTTATTCTTAAAAGAATAAAAATAAGCTACTTTCTTTCATTCTTTCTTTTTTTTTTATCTTTGTATATCTTATTTTTTAAAGTTCCTGTTCATTTTTTTTAACTGTTACATTTACAGTTCTGATTTTTAAACTTTCAATCTGATAATTTTAATAAATTTTGACATGTATTTCTATTAAAATGTAACCATATAAATAGCAGTATAAATTAATATATAACTTAAAATATATAAATTTTTTACTTCATGATGATCGGCATAATTGATAAATTATTTAGGTTTAAAAATAATGGATGAATAACATGTTAGAAATCTCTTCATAATTTTAAATTCCACTTTTGTTTAATTTAAAATTTATTTATTTAAGAATTTTTACTGGATCCTTGAAATCTGTTGATCATTTGATTATTTCATTAATTTATTTTTATCTTGTTTTATTTTTATTGTTTAACATTTTTTCCATATTTATATGTACTCATAAAAAACATTATTTTAATTGAAAAATGTATTATTAGTTTCCTGTCACACTAGTGTTGGAGCTATATCTGTTTTTTTTTTTTTATGAAGAGAAACTTATTTCATTAAACAATTTCTTTTTAAGACTGATCTTATTTTAAGGTTTAATTCTATTTCTGTAGACCAAAAAATGTTCATTCATCTCCATTCATATGCTAACAAAGTTTAATGTATATAAATTATGCCTAAATAGGATTATTAACATACCTATGTATGCCTGTAAGGCTTAATTATCCTTTATAAAAACACTGTGACATATTCTAAAAAATAAATAAAATTAAAATGAACTATGAGAATAAATTTTATAAACCACAAACAAAATTTGAATAAAGATTTTTCAAAACATTTGTTATAATATCTTCAATTGATCTTACAGCCGATTTATGTAACAGATGCAGTTAATCTCACTCTGAAACATCAGTTGTTTTTGTGCTTTTTTTAGTTAGTTTATTATATGTATTTGTTGGCCTCTGTGGCTCAAGTGGTAGCATCTCAGCCTTTCATCCATAGGTCCTGGATTCGAATCCAAATCCCATCTTAAATGAAGTATTTAAGATGTACTTCATTAATACAAGAATAAATTATTTGCTTTTGTACTGTATACTGTAAGAAATATTTAAATGTTTGCTAAAATGATAATAAACTAAATGTGGAAAGATTTTTTGCTATTTATGAAAATAGTTAAAAACACTGTATTGCTGAATTGAATGAGTCTAATGCTATGAGAAAACAGTAATACAATGCCCTATACAGCGACTGTCTGCCTCATGCAACCAAGATTTTATTTTTTTCGGGTATGCATTATACATCATTTGAAATATAAAAGGCTAACTTGAAACTGCTAATGGATTGGGCTGAGAAATTTGAAATTTTTTTAACAATCATAACTTGTGTTACATTTTGTTAATCACTGCGGCTTCGCAGAATTATCTAATTAATATATTGTTTAAAATTTTTAATAAGTCAAGTTTTTTTCCATTAGTTATGTAAAATTGTTGTATTTTGTTGTAACATAAAATACATCCAATATACAACGCATTCGGACAGTTGCTGTGCAGTATGCTTTAGAATTATTTGGTGCATTCTGGTTTTTTGGCATTAGATTGGTTGCCCTTTGGGTTCGTTGGGTGTTACTCAGTAATGAACTAAGATGGCAGTTGTTGAATTGTGATTTAATGTGCTTCACTTCATGTTGTTTAATTTTTCAAAATCAATACGTGCGAGAAACATAATGGTTCTTTCAGTAGAGAAATGCATTTTTCGTGCTGAATACCTCTTTTGTGAACATGACAATTATACGGACTTACTGAAGCATAAGTTTTTTGAAAATTTTTGAAACACTCCTGTTCTTCATCGCAATGCAGTTCGAACTCTTATAAAGAACAAATCATTTTGAGGAGTTTGTGGCCTGCAGTGTATCACAACAAACTATGTACAATTAAAAAACTGAAAAACGCAACATTGGCGTACGTACGAGACATTCCAGTTATTGTAATATCCGTTTCTATAAAATAATGAAATAAAATTACCAAGTAATATAAGAAAATTTTGTCTTTACACTTCCATAATTTCAGTGCACAGCAACTTTCTGATCGCTCTGTATTAGCTATTTCAGAACTTCTACCTCCAAATTTAATGCTTTCAAATTTAGCTAGTGAAAAAATTTACCTATGACTGTATTACAATCTATATAAATTGATAATCCAGTCATCTGTACACTGCAATAATTCAGTAATTTTTCATTGATAATCTGTCAGTTCCACCAATATTCCTTCATATAATGTACATTATTTTTATCCTTAATTTATCAGATTTATATTTAAACTTCTCTTTTTATTAAATATAATACATGAATTAATTATCTTATATATATATTAATATGATAGTTTTTATTTGTAGAAATAAATTGGTGAAGTAGCTCCTGGTGTATGATAAAAAGTATTAGATTAGTTTTTTTATGATAAATGTTCATGTTAATTTAGGCAGATAAATTACCAGATCAATGGCATTGGAATGCAGGAGGCAATGGGAAACCACTGCATTAAAGATATCCTTAGTCCGATCATGGCATGAGTTGAACCTTTTTGTAAAAGACTCCAGAGGTAAATCTTCCCCTCATTCAGATCTTTTGGAGGGAAATACAACAATATTTCATGCTTATGAAGATGTAAGAATAAGGTATGGACACAGAAAGGATTTGTGCAAGAGGGCTGGAAAAATAAAACAGGAAATGTGATAGGAATAGGAATATGAATATGGAATGTACTGACACTTCTACAAAAGTATAAGCTTGAAAACACAAGACAGGAAACAACAAGAAATAAATTAGACATTCTTGGAATGAGTGAAGTCAGATAGAGAGGACATGGAGAAATGTTGAGTAGGGACCTCCACTTGTACTACTCAGATGCCGAAAGAAGTGGTTGCTGAATGGAATTAGTGTATTAATAAAAAAGAAACTACTAGGAAAAGTAATTAAGGTGGAATTAGTGTATTAATAAAAAAGAAACTACTAGGAAAAGTAATTAAGGTGGAATATGTTGATGATTGCCTGATGATGATGATGATGATGATTAGGGTAGAAGGTAGTGGATAAAGATCTTGTAATAATTCAAGTATATATGCCAACACCACAATATACTGAAGAAGAAGTTGAGGAGTATTATGAAAAGCTAGAAAATATACTAGAGAAAGAAAGGAAAAATGGCATGTGTATTGATGATGGGAGACTGGAATTCTGTAGTTGATAAAAGGTAAGGTAAAGAATAATAGGAAAATATGGTTTAGGTAATAGAAACGAAAGAGGAAAGAGATTAGTTGAATTCTGAATGGAAAATGATATGGTAGTTGAATGTTTGAAAACCATAAAAGAATGAGTTATACACAGGTGTCAAGATTGGATAGAGAGAAGTATCAAATTTATTACATGCTCATACAACAAAGGTAAAAGAGCTGTATGAAAAATGCAAAAGCTTGCCCAAATGCAGAAATAAACTCTGATCACAACTTAGTTGTAGTAGAAATGTTATTTCTGCTTCCCCTTATGTTATTTCTATTAGTTCTTATTTTCCTGAGCTCTAAGTTCTTAAAGCCCAGGAAAATAAGGGCTGGTCAGAAATGAGGTGCCTTTGATTTAGCAAAACTAAGAAACAAAGAGATAGGAAAAAACAAACAAAGAGATGCAAAATAGCATACTGGAAAAAACAAGATCAGGAGGAGAGCCACATAGTGTTCATTGGTTAAACATTAAAAACAGTAAAAAGGAAGTAGCTGAGGAAACAACAGGAATTAAGATCAGGGAAAGAATAGGGTCAATGAAGAAGTGATTGAGAAAATGAATGAAAGGAGAAAGTGGAAAAATGTTCAGAGGAAGAAGGTAAAAGGAACTATAGAAAACTTAATAATGAATTAAGAAGAAAAACAGAGATAGCAAGAGAATAGTGGTTACAGGAAAAATGAACTGCTATAGAAAAACAAGAAAAAGAAGGGAGATGTGATCTAATGTACAAAGAAGTTGTAGAAATGGTATTCAAGAAAAATAAGTTGAACAGTGTATCAGATTGAATCAAATAACAAGAACATACTAACAGAGGAATAATGTGACAAAGATATGGGAAGAGTACATCATGGATTTATATATACTTAATAATAGGCAAGAAGAGTAGATTTAGGAATAGAAGAAGAGAACAAGATCATGAAGATTATAAGGATTACAATATATTAAAATGTGAAGTAAGTATGACTATGAAAGTGGTGGCTAATGGAAAAGATGGAGGATGTGATGAATTGCCAATTGAGTTGTTTAAAGATTTTGCAGAGAATGGAGAAATTGTATTGTTGAATCTGTGCAATAAAATATGAAATGAGGGTAGATGGCCTACAGACTGTCTGGATGCAATAATGGTGCCATTACCAAAGAAATTTAATGCTAGAAAGTGTGAAGAATACTGGACTATTAGTCTAGTTTCGCATGTAGCAAAAGTCTTACTAAGAATTCTGAACAGGAGGTTGTACAGTAAATTGGATGAAATCATTACAAAATAACAATATGGCTTTAGAAAAGAAGTTGGAATTAGGGATGCGATAGGACTGCTTCAAATTATTAGTGAAAGATATATAAAAAAGAGTAATGTTGTGTTTGTAGATCTTGAAAAAGTTTTTGATAGAGAAAGATGGGATAGATTAATGATAGTTTTGAAAAAGAAAGGAATTGATTGTAAAGATAGGAGACTGAAGGAGGTGTACATAGACCAGAACATAAAAGTAAGTATAGGAAGTGAGACAATGCAAAAGATAGCAATAGGAAGGGGAATGCGAAAAGGATGCTGCACGTCATGTACACTCTTCAATATTTTATAAAAAAAATTATTAAAAAACAAGAAATACCTTACCAGCAAATTAAGAATTATTCAATATTTATCTAGAAGAAATCAACAGCAATGGTTTGAAGGGTAATAGAAGGGTGGCAATAGATGGTAGAAAGATAAAATGTACGCGGTTTTCTGATGACATGGCGGTGCTGGCAGAAAGTGTAACAAAGTTAAATGAAATGCTTTACAATCTAAATAAGGTTTATGATATTCTATGGATGAAAATTAATAAAAAGAAAACAAAATGTATGGTATTCGCTGGCAAAGATGAAAATATTAATGTAAGGTATAGGACTGAGATACTAGAGCAGGTAGTGGAATTTAAGTGTAGCCTCATATTGAAAGATCTTAACTGTACCACAGAAATCTGAAGCAGGATACCAATGGATAAGGAAGAATTTTGTAGGAAAAGGAGTTTACTATATGGGAAATTAAATTTAGATTTGAGGAAGGAATTGGCAAGGTGTTTTATTTGGAGTGTTATGCTTTATGGTGCAGAAACGTGGACTTTAAGAAAGGAAAACAAATGGTGAATCGAGGTGTTTGAGAGTAGGTGTGGCGTAAAATGGTAAACATCCATTGACCAGATAGAGTAACAAATGAGGTGTTGAGAAGAGTAGAAGAGGTAAGGAATATGTTAAATACCATTTTAAAGAAGCAGCTTTCTTGTCAGTACAATTTTGGCAGCTGTTTGATACCATATTCCCTATTTGGTACCAAAAATGGAAGCAGGGCGGCAGATACAACTTCCATAGCACTTACTCAAGGAATAAAGGATAATTAAAGAATTTGAATAAGGAAAGAAACCATCAGCTTGCTGTGGGTTTTGATTTTTATGAAGACTGATTGACTTACAAGTCGATATGACTATGATCAAAACACAGACTATGGTGAAAATGATTTTATTGAGAATTATCAGATGATTTAGATCATAAATGGGAGGTATCCGTGACCCTGAAATCTATGAATAATATTATATAAAAGTATATTTATGGAGTATAAAAAACTAAAATGTCTAACCACAGGAACTTTATTTTAGTATAATACTTAATTTTATGACTAACATCATGGTTAAAAAAAAAAATTGGTTTACTTTTCCATTTCACTTTTGGCACAAGTTAAATAAATGTCTGCTTTTATTGAATACAATTACTAGCTTCATAATTTAGCCATGATATTGGAAGATGCACATATGTTAGTGATGTTAAGTTCAAAATTATATTAGATACAAGTATCATGTTTTTAACTTACAAATTAGATTTATGTTGACCACGTCTTTCATGAAAGACAGTTCAGAGATCTATTTTCAGTTACGTTTGATATTTTTCAAATGTTACAAAATTTATTTCTAATAAAAAATATTTTTGTGGCTCTAATTAAGTATCAGACTATAGTTTCCCAGCATGTAAAAAATAAACCATAATATTTGATTTAGATTTCAATGAAGAGGTCTCTGAAATCTAAATATTTTAAAATTGAAGTTTAATTTAATGATTAAATAATTATTTTTTTATCTTAAAAAATAATGAACATATAAACAAAAAAAAATGAAATGAACCTAGTATTTTGGGTATTACCCAATATATCATTGAAAACAGTTGTCTTAAAATTACTCAATATTAAATCAGGGGATGTTTTTTAAACTGTAACTAATGAACTGTTATTACAAAAAAAAAAAAACATTATGGAAACTAGGAAGATAGAAAGTTTCAAAAATACCCAACAATTCAGCTTTACTTATTTTAATTGACAAACTTAATTTTCTATAAATTTTTTATCAACAAAAATTAATAATAATAATCTAAATCACAATAATCTGAAGGGTTTAGATTTTTAGGATGATACAACAATCTTCCTTTTAAAAACAAATGAATCCGCTTCATCTGAATCATCTCAGAGTCGCACCCTAATATATTTCTACATAAAACGATGTGAAATAATTATAAAAGCCATTGGCGTAAGCAATGTTTCATAAACCAGTTTCCTTAGATCACTGACATGAAGCAACATTGGGTGTAGTTTCATTCACGGCAGGTGAATGCATAATGTTGGCATGATGCAGCTTATTTCCATTTCACTTTTGGCACTAGAAAAATAAATGTTTACTTTTGTTGAATTGCAACCAACTGGCTCAATAAAACGATTTATTCTCTATTTTTATGTGATGATAATTTAAGTAAATGTCTGTAACATGACAAAAATTGAACTAAGAATTTTAATTAAGTTTATTGTCAAAATATAAGCTGATAATTATTAATCAGAAATAAAATTCCAGTTACATGAACTTTAGTTAATTAAAACTAAGGTGATCTCATTAGTTATATGAATAGTAGATGTGATGTGATATGAATTAACAAATTGAGCTTTACAATAAAATTCAGTTAATAAAGTAAAAACTGTTTAAGCATAAAATTGAATTGTTGAACATAAGATCTCATGTGATTATGGAAGATGTTGTAGTACCAAATATAATCATACTTTATTAGCAGTATAATAGGCACTATTTCCAAAGACACCATTCAACACTGACTTATGACTATCAAAGAGGTACTTCCATTATCTAATGGTTTTATTGCCTGTATCTTTTTTATTTATCGTTTATGTATGTATTCTTATTTTTTTTGTAAATAAAGTGTTTAAAGAAAAATTATTTAATAACTTTGTCAATCAAGATGAAATAAAGTACTGAGAAATGTTTGATGCTCTATATCAGGAAAAAAGTCTCTGAGACAAACTTAACAATCAAAAGATAAAGTAAAAGACGAAAGAATGAGTTATGAGATAATGAACTGCAAGTGACAGACTTGAAATTTATTGAGGGGATATCATAAGTTCAGTTTGTTAACAATAGTAGTGGTTTGCCAAAATCAACCTCCCCTCCATCATACTTTTCATACATTGCTCTTGTCATTTTCTTTTAAGAAAAATATATCAGTTTCCATTTTGAAATTGAAGATTTATTTAAAAGTTGTTACATGTACATAAATAAATATCACCTTTTAATAAGATAATTTATTGAAAAATTTCATAAAAATTAAAAACTCCATTGGTTATATCACTTGCAAAATTGTATAATAACCACACAAATTCACAGAATGTTAAAATATTTAGTTACAATAAGATCCAAAAAGATTACAATGAAATTGTAAACTATACAGTAAGAATCTTGCAGATATCATTTCTTCCCTTCAAAAAACAAAAATTTCTATAATGTAAACAAAATTGTTTTTATCAAATCTTGTTCTTTACATCAGTAATAAAAAAAGAATACAATCTTACTGAAAACTAATCTTCTGTTCCACACCTAGTACTATAGCATCACCAATGATTGGTCTGTACAGTTAACGACATAACCATTTGATGGCAATTCAGATCAGCAAAGGCCACATAAGTGTAGAATCTTTCATTGCTGAAAGTACTATATTGCATTCTCAAAAGAGAACAGAATACTAGAACAATACAGTAATTTGAAATTGCTGAGAAGTAAATCCAGACAAGAACATTGTACTTCTATCCCACTTCTACAACAACCAAACATAAATAAAGTAAGGTTATGTATTAGCTACTACAAAAAAATAAGAAACAATTGCATTTCATGCGAAGGGTAATATTTTAATATCCCTGATAACAGAAAAAAATTTTGTTTAAATAAGAACACAATCACATAACTACAATCCGTAAGAAAGGTAAAATATTACTTATGAATACAAGTTGCGGGATATTTAAAAAAAGAGTTAAAAAAATATACAAAGTTTAATGATATATTATGTATTTAATTCCGTTTATTGAAAATGCTTTTGGTTAGAATAATTTATAAAAAATAGTATTAATAGTAAAATAAGTTTTATCAAGTAACATATGTTGTAATATTCTTGAAGGTCAGTCATTAATCAGATCTTTTTATTTTGAAATTAGAGAAAATAAATAGAATCTGTGGAAGAATAAAGTTACTGTTAGATACCTACTACGAACCTAGTTGTCATATACAAATACAAACTTTCAGCTATTAATATTATTCATTACTACTGTGTTGCTTAATTTCTGAGTTAATTTAAATATCAGGTAGCCTTTTCTTGGTATAATTCATTCGATATGTCACTATTTTTTCTTTCCCCTCAAACTTTCATTCTCATTGTTTAATCTCTGGTTCATGAATGCATGATTTCTTATTACATAAAAAAAATATTATGTCTTTTAATAACATATATAATAATTTATGCTTTAAAATTAATGGTAATATGATGAAATTCCTCATAGTGACTACATTCCTGAGATATCGTCTCTATGAAAGATAACTGAGTGACAAAATATGCATCATTGTTTCTTGTCAAATGTAAATAAATTTCATTATTGTTTTATAATGGTATTGTCTGTAAGATCTGTATTTTAATCTGACCTCAACCATCAAATTTTTATCAAAGTAAATGAACAGAAGTGATTAAAATTAATATTATTTTATTATTATTATTTGAAGCAATAGAGATTAAAATATATAGAGATATAAAATAAATAAAATTGAAGTAAAAATGAAATAAAAATTATAAAGAATATTTGAAAAGTACTTTATTATTGCAGATATTATTTATGAACATTAAATGAGTATGAAATATTCTAGATTTAAAATAAAGTTTAAGATATTTACCCCAATCTTTTAAGAATTTTAAAAGGATTTAAAATTAAAATAAAATTTAAGATATATTAAGATCAGTTTTATACATTTGTAAGTAATCAGTTATATTAATAAAAAATATCATGAAATTCCCGTTTCTAAATGTGAAATTATGTTGTAGTAGTTTTAATTATTAAGTTTTTAACCTGCATGACCTTTCAATTAATTAACATTACGAAGTAAAGTGGGCGTTATTTAAGTTATTTTTTTGTCTGTTGTGTATATTATAAACTTCTACAACTACTTTATTGTTTACTTCCTTTTCATGTTGCTTGAATTATTAAAAAAATAATTCATAAGAAAACATGATGATGTTCATTAATTTTATCTTTAGGATAATAATTAATCCAAAATAGAGGTTACTAAATTAGAAAATTTCTTATTAAAAATTATGTTTATTTAATAAAAAAAGAATAAAAAAATTGAAACAGCCGTTAATCAAAATACAACAGAATATCTAAATAATTTCTTTTAAAGTATGTATTATTACTGAAAAAAGTAGCTTTAAACCTCTTTTTAAATTTATTTAGAAAACTACTTCATACATATTGTGCATGGAATCAACCATTATTAAAGATATATTTTTTTAAATTTTTATTTGTATTGAGTTTATTACCATCATATGATAATTTAGCGATACAAGTTTTTCCTGTAACCTTTACAACACTGAGAAGTTGTAACATATCCAAAGCAACACACATTCTTCATATCTGTTGCATACAGTAATTATTTGATGATTATACATAAATTTTATATTTTTTCATTTTTTTTGTCATTTATGACCTTTATTTAAAAAAAAAAAATATATATATATATATAAAATAGAAAGTTATTCATCAATGAAGAATGTAAAATTGATGACAAGTTGAAATGAGTAATAAATTCATTATATGGGGTAATGTGTGAATTTTGTTGTATGGGAAGATTTTTGATTACAGAAAATGTTCAGACCATCAAAATAATTTTAAATTCTAGAAAGCTTGTTTCTTCTATTTAATGAAACGGGTAACAGACTAGTAGAATTAAATACCAATGTGTTCATCATTGGAAGCAGATACGATGTCAGATTTCATTTTATTTATAATTTTTTAGTGCTTATAATATTGAATCCTTAAATGAACTAATCTTAAGGTAAAAACTAAATTTCATCTTAATTAATGTAGCTTTCTACATGTTTTATTTCCTAATACCTTTATGAGCCAATAGCTAAATTGAAGAACTCGGTACAAAAAAAAAATCTGGCGCAGATTACTGGATAAACTTACAGAAATACAGAATAAAATCAAAAACACTTCTAGTAATGTTAATTTAGTAATGTAAATGTAATAAAAAAAGTTAGTGTCGTTTTCAAAACTAAAAATAAGATATACAAAATTATATAGTAAATTATCAGAACAATCACTAACAAACATAAAAACCCAGAATGGTAGAAACTGAATTGCAGTGCAGTAACTACAGTACTATAGTGCAACCAAATTATCATTGTATGTGGAAAAAATATGAGCTAAAATCTTCCAAACCACAGTAGATTCAACAGTCATTTGGTTACAAGTACAGATGAGTTTTAAGCATCTATTACAGCTGTTGATGTATTGTAAATTAAGCATTGTTATTTTGTTTTATTTATTTTTTCTTGTTTTGTTTAACCTCTGAAACCACAATTAAGTATATCTTCAGAGGGATGAGATGAATGAATTGTAGCGTGTGTGAAAAATGCC
>JAAAKQ030206291.1:0-11743 GCA_010016005.3 Zanna intricata | reverse complement strand
GAGGCCTGGCTGATGACTGAGATATGTAATCAGTACGAAGGTCAATAAGACGACTCCCGGTAAAGCCCCTCAGGGCTTGGATCGGGAGGGGTGGTGTGGCGACCGGAATCGTCACTTGGTGGGTGTCTTCCCCTACGGGGGTTGGGATGTACTATATTCATTTATTTTTGCTATTATTTATTTATTTAAATTTGTCGTTTAATTATTAATTCCATCTATTTATTTTTTCTGCTGTACTAATTTATTCATTTGAGCTCCTGTGTAAATTATTTTGTATGAAATCATTTTTTATTTTATGTTATTGAAATAAATAAATAAATTTTAGTTTATGATAGTACTAACTAAATATCCCTGTAGTATTCATAATATTTTTGAATAAATTTAATACTAGTTATAATTATATTTTTATTTTTACTACAGTTTCTTTAACACTATATGTACAATTTAATGTTATTATTTTGTATTTTTATACGCCTACAAAATTCAAAAGCATATTAATATTTGGTGTGCACCTGCTATTTAGAGATAATTTACGTAAATAACTACACCACATCAATGAAAATCATAACATTATAACCTGTAATGAATACATTCATTTCATATACTTTTGTATTACTCATTGTTTCTGTATTTATATCAAAATGTTAGTTTAACTTGCTTGAAAAAAAAAACAAATACTTTCAAGAAATAAATAATTACTTTATATACATCTTGAATAAAATATTAGGCATGAATGATTTTATTTGTAATAACAAATTACCAGGACATATTTTGTTAGCATAATAATAACATCTTACGATAGTGTGAAAGTCATTGTAAATTAATGGATGTGAGTTTTGAATATACACTACTTGGCTGCTGGTGTGTGGAGAAGTCGCTCACCAGCTCCCCAGGAGTGATGTTGTGGAGCGGGGAGATGCCACAGCGCACTGCTGACCTGCCTTCAGATAGTACGCACTAAAATAAATTTAAAATTCAGATTTTAAGTTCTAATTTGATTACTGCTAATTATCTTGTAGAAACCTCTAACCTGCTTCTTACATAATCAGTGTCGCTGAGGAAAACTATATTTCCTCATTCTGTTTTAACAAGACTAAACGTATCCTTTGAACAGAAATATATCAAAATAATCCATTTTTCACACACGCTACTTA
The DNA here is from genome assembly GCA_010016005.3 of Zanna intricata. Classification (NCBI taxonomy): domain Eukaryota; kingdom Metazoa; phylum Arthropoda; class Insecta; order Hemiptera; family Fulgoridae; genus Zanna; species Zanna intricata. The sequence goes on along the minus strand of JAAAKQ030206291.1, from coordinate 10,589 downwards.
CTATTCATTCATCTCATCCTCTGATGATATACCTTAACGGTGATTTCGGAGGTAAGAAAAAAAAACTAATAATAATAAAATAAATAGAAATATAGCCATATTTCAAAACTTTAAGAAAAATGAGTGGCTTTATAGTTTTGAAACCAAAGATATATAAACAATTTAAAATATTTATGTTTATAAATTTGTTTGCGTGCTCGTTAATACACACGGGCTGTGTATATAAGTGAGCATGTAACAAATTTTCATGATACATTAACTCCTAAAATTCGTCGGTTATGATACGATGAAGATATTATCACAAAGTTTATAAGGGAAGTTTAGCAACCACGAGAGGAAATCGTGTGTTACAGTACTTGTCAACCAGACTATTTCCTATTTTATGAAGTGCTGCGTAGTTTATATGACCATTATTGCATTCTAGCTTACACGTATACCTATATACTGTAGATACATAGGTATACATCTACAGTTATGTGTAGATAAAACACATTCTCAAAGATAACCGAAACTGCGTTGCACTTGATTACAAATACCGTTAAACATTAAGTGAAAAAATTTACCCGCACAAACACATAATATTCTCCTTTGTGTGTTGATATGTATGTATCAACAAACAAAATATTCAAATGTTTCATATTAATCTTAAGATTTATAAAACTACTGATAACGGTATTAAGTACTGGAAAAAAAAACAAATTTAACTCATGGAGAAAATATGATAATTACGTTTTAATAAATGATGACGTAAGTGTAATATTTAAATATCAGCTGCATAATAGAATGATGCAAAAAATGAGAACGTTTGAAAAATGAATCAAAATTTTATTGACTGACCCCTAACTATTAAAATGAAATGAAATATATATATATATATATAAAATATAAAATTATCAAAATACTTAATATCAAATTTTTTTTTTAAATTACGTCCGTAGATGACGTCCTCCTCTACGTAATATACTCCGTAAATCTACCGTGAGGTTCCCAATTACTGACTGCAACATCTTAGGTGGTTTGCCACGAATTTTGTCTTCAATTGCTTGTTTCAATTCACCTAGTGTCATAAACCATCAACATTTATAGATCATATTTTTAAGTATTCCCACATGAAAAAAATGACAATGAAGATCCGGTGATCTTGCGGACCAGGGAACGTAAAAAAATGTTGAGATGACACGACTATCGAATAATCTCGAATAGCTGACACCATATGATGACATACCTGATGTAATGACATAGTTTGATGCTGTGTAAAGAGCGTCTTTGAACTTCATTAGCTGCTAACTTTGCCCAGTAACAGATAGTTCTGCTTGTACACGTAATCAGTGAGTTGGAAAGTGTGCCTCATCTGACATCCACAGCTTGTCCTGAAATTCGTTGTCCTCGATCATTTTTTCCATAATATTTTGACAGACGTCAAAGCAGAATAATAATATATAAGTAATTTTTATTTAAAATAAATAAGAATAAAACAATGTGTAGTTAGAATGCGTACTACAGGCGATAAATCTTTTCTGAATTAATGCAAATAATCTTTTCAATTTCTATTTGTTCCAATTTCCCACAAACAAATTTTTATATAGAAGCGATTTGTTTTTGTTAGATTGGTCCACGATTTCACTAGTAACAAAATAAATGCTTTTTAACGTATCTATGGATTTCAGAATTCATATTTAAGAAGTGGGATATTATAAATTGATTTGATAATTTCGAAAGACATATTGCTACTAATTCATAAACACATTTTTAAACTAAACTAACACATTTCTAGAACTGAAAAGTTTATTTTCTTTTATATCGAACGTAGGGAGTAGAATAAAATATTTTTCAGTAAAAATAATAATGTAGAATTCGTATAGTAATTCCAAAAAGATAATGTATATAGTACAATAAAATGATTGCGTATGACAAGAAGATATTATTGAAAATAAAAATCCCATTTATAGAAATATTTTTACCAGTCAGATATTGTTTAAAGTAAATGAGAAATACGTTAAAAAAATATTAAAATTCATTAAATATAAAGCACTAATATTCATAAATTCAATAAAAAAAAAAGTAAAAATGAAAACAATAACATAAAAAGTAACAATCAGCTTCTAAAATATAAATTAAAAAGAAACAACGGTTATTTTTTTAAATATTTTCCTTTGATTATTTTTTGAATCTATGGCAATTTTTTATAACTGAAATAAACAAAAAGATAGAAAAAATAGAATTAAATAAGCAACATGTCAATAAAACAAATATATCAAACAAGACAAAAAAAAATTAAAGAAAAATATAACAAAAATTAATGAAAAAAATTTCTCAACTTATAATTTATAAATTATAATATATAAATTCCGAAGTTTGTAAATCAGTCTGTTTGTTTGCAGTAGTATCACGCGAGAACCAACTAACTGATTGCTTTGAAATTTTTAGGATAGATTCGAGTATCCCAGGGAAGATTTTAAACTATAGATGGAGTTTCAATTTTCTTTGGGAAGAATATTAAAGATATTCATGAAAGAATAACATAATTTGTCCTTTTACTTCATTATAACGACTCATTTTTAATTCTTAGAGAAATAAGAGATAAATAAAAGTTCTTAGAGATACAATTTTGGAATTTATTTTATTCATTTTTATTTCCTTGTACGAAGTAGAGGAAAAATTGTAATCGCAAAAGAGTTTGATTTTCATATTTCAACGGAAATACCCATTTTAACTACCCCTGGATCCATTTTGACTACTTTCGACGAGACGTCTATACGTATGTACATACGTACATCACATGAATCAAAAACGATTAGCCATTGAAGGTTGAAATTTTGTATTTATGATTGTTATAACATTTAGTTTTACACCTTCCCCTTTTGATTGCAATCGACTGAAACCAAAGTGTTAAAAAAAAATAGCAGTTGTACTCTTGGTAAAATTTTAGCGGGTTTTGTTCACGGAAAAACCTATAATCGCTTGAACTGAGAAAATTCAATAACATTTTTTATAATGTAAAAGAGGTAGTTCGAGAGTTTAATTAATTGGGTGCGTGCATCTACGATGCGTGGCGAGATTTGAACGTGACAACGTTTTACCTCAAGATATATAATGTATTATTTACTAACTGAATAATGATTTATACTTGTCAAACTTCGCTCACGTGTCCTCAGCCGGGAATCTTACGAACCGAAACAAAGACATGTGACAGAACCGAGCGTTCGAATGCGCAAGCCAGCTCCGAGCGCGTTCGAGCGCACTCCGATCAACACAGGCCCGAACATGCACGAAGCCTCCCGAAGCCCACGTTACGGCTTCGGGTAACGGATGATTTCGGTGAATGCCTCCCAGATCTCACCAATTTGTTAGACGTCACGTCAAAAGCCCAAAATCTTCCCAAAAAATTGAATTTTTTACTTTTTTTAACGGCAGTAATAAGCCCTCATTGATAACTGTTACACAATTTATCATAAATGGTTATTATTCTTATTGGTTCCTGAGTTATAGCCAAATAGAATTTTAATCAAATACTTAATTATTACAAGAAAAAACATACCAGTTCGAATCAGAATTCGAACAGATGTTGAAAATTACAATTTAGAACCCTATTATTTTTTAATTTCCGTACAAGAAAGCCACGTGATATCCACATCAGATTTTTGGGACAACAAAAATTATTGTCTCCCAAATAAAAAAATTTAAATAACGTTAAATAGGTACTTTTCAAGAAAAAAAACCTACAGCTACTATCGGACTATCTACAGTACGGCTACGGGATTGCAGCTGATCTGTACTTAGTCAGTTAGTCGCTGCAGTTAGTAAGTTATTAAATGGCGCCGTAAAATAAAATCGCGTAAATTTATACTCACATATACATTCCGTAAATGTGTATCGTTTTTGTTAACCAAACTTAATCTAAATAAATTAAAATTATAACCTGACTTTATTATAATAATTAAATATAATTGTAAATGTAATCTAATCAAACTCACCCTACGCTCGCTTCGCTCGATAACCTTATTAATTAACATTAATAGTTTATTTAAATAATAAATAATTGCAATAATTACTGAATTTATTAAAAATTAATCAATCTTACAAACTTAACCTTTAATCGCTTAACTTACTAACTTTGACTAACGAGCGTAGGTTAAGTTCGATTAGATTATTTATATTTATTATATTAAGTTAGATTATAATTTTAATTTATCTACTTTCCACTTTCAGTGGCGCCATCTAACAAATAACTTACTGATTACAACAACTGAATAATTACAGATCGGCTGCTGGCATTTTCTTGAAAAGTACGATGTATAATTTAAATTTAAGAAACAAAAAGGAATATTTTTTTCAAATAAGATACACATAAATGAGAAGCCGACTTTAAATACAGTTGAATAATATAATTTAAGAAAAATAAGATTTCCTTTCTCTACGAATAAGAAGAATTCATATTTCCTGGGATTATTTTTTATACGACTACTCAATAAAGAGTGTAATGTTTTTAGGGTTTATGTATGTATTTTATTTTTTTTTTTATATTTATAAGATCAAGTAACTCTGTAAATAAATAATTATCATAAAAGATGTTGAATAAAAACTATTCATAATTATGTAATTTAAATCGTAAAGTAATACTAAAAAAAAAAATAGACAATATCAAATGAAATAATTTAATTAACCATCAAGAAATTAAAAAGGAACAACTTAAAAGTACATATTTCTTAATTTTAGCACAAATTTTCCATTCTAATTTAAATTACATCAGTCCTTAAAAAAGTTGTAGATATATGTTCAATATACACAATGGTAAAAAAAATTTATAAACTTTAATCAAATAAAAAATATGACGTCTTGTAGAAATCTGTCACGATAAATTTTAGTTTTATGTCACTGTATAAAATTATATGTAAAACTAGATCCAGTAGTATATACAATTATGTAATTGTATATACAGTGGCATACAATTACAAATTTAAAGTACTCCAACAGTTCAGGATGTATATATTGAGAAGCGCATGTTGCAGAAAACTTATCAATTCTTGCTTTTGTATTCTTTTCTAAGTTATCAGTAATATTCATTAGTTTGCTGTTGTTTTCAGAGGTTTTCATATTACAATTATTTTCCTTTAATTCAACTAAATTATTATCCTCATCAAATACCTCTTTGGTCACGTCGTTTCTCGAATTATCTGGGTAGTATCAACAAATTCTAGGCAGGTATGACAACAAACATCTATGCAGTGGCTCGAATTCGAGTAGAGAGGCTATTCATACGTAATGTGATAGAATAGATATAACAGAATACAATTCTTCACTATTATCCGTTTTTTTGTTTCTGGTGATGTCTGGAGTTTACAAATATCTTCTGTATTTTGCAAGTTATTTTCCAATTTTAGAAATGCATTTTTACAAACTCGAATTTTAACGTTTATCGATTGCATTTTATCTTTAACATCCTTTTTCTACTCTTCCAATTTACTACCTTCATCATGTTTTAACTTTTATCACTGTTAGGAGCTTCATCTTCACGTACAAGTAGATCACGCTTTTTAAAATGCTTTAAATAAGCTTCTTTAAAATTAACTTCTTTACATTTATTTTCGAGGCATATTTTATGATCATTATAAATAGCTGTATAATTTTCTTTAATCTTTTCTTCTTTTTCTTTTTCCCGAGAGCAGGTCCGAACTCTTTGCCCTTCATTTTTGACACCCATCGTAGGTCATCAGGATTAATAGAATTAATCTCTGCAGTAATAGCTAGCTTTAGGTCTTGTAAGAACGTGGATTTTCTCGGTATACACATCCTTTCAAAAAAAAAAAGCCATAGAAAGAAATCTGGTGACAATATGTCACAACGAGCGGCTACAAATCTTTTCAAGTCATGGGATCAACAAACATTTCTTCCAAAGATTCCATGGTGTTTTTAGACATGTGGCACGTTGCCCCATCTTGTTGCAGATAACAATAGCGTTCGTTAATCAGACTGGGTAAGTGCTACAAATTGCACATTTATATCCTGGTATGCTGTACTATCAAGGATTTCGTAAAAAAAATATATCGGGCCCACACCACACGTTCTGTAATAAAAATACCATATTGCATACTGCATGCCAATTCCACCTACCGGTAGGATATGTTGTCATGTAGCCAAGACTTAAACATCAACTATCTTTCAAAAATTTGTAAAACGGAGTTACCCAACATCAAAGTGCTTAGGACAAATGACGTGCCCGATAAATTGTTCTCACTATATTTGTCTTTTCACTGCTAAATTAAGAAAGTAATTAAAAATAACTTCACGTATCATTTTTCCTACTGTCACGGAAAGATTTTTAGGAGTTAAACAATAAAATGATAATTACAGTTGTAAAAAAAAAATTATTTTAGAAATACGGGACCAATGAATGGCCGAAATATTTAATTGACAAAATTAAACTAGTAATTTAAATAATGGTAGTCATGAAAAAAAATAAATCTAGCTAAAAACAAGAGGAAAATCTAATTTCACGTTTCTTTTTTTTTACATATTATAACTATTTTAAAATTACATAATTTAATTTTTATTGAGAAATTATTAAGATTTTAGACTTTAGAATCTCTTATATGAATCCCTCAGTAATTAGTACTCAGAATTATAAATTTCACCAAAAATTAACATTTCTCAGTAAAATTTGTATTATTTACATTAACTCTATTTTAATATTCTTTTGATAGTTTTAATAGCGTAAAACTTATTTATTATGAAAAAAAAGTCTTTAAACTAAAAAAGAATAAATATACAGTTATAGACAGACTAATACTGAAAGTCCTTAGAAATTATAAGAGTTCTCCTAAAATTAAGATACTGAATAAAAATATAAATTATAATTTATAAAAAAAATTACAAATACTAATAATGGAAAAATTATGTTAATGAATTCAAATTAAAGATAAAGAATTTGCTCTAGGAAAACTTTTATATCAAACACGTATTTTTAGAAAATAAAAAGTCGAAAAGATCTTAAAGAGCTACTATTAAAACCATACTTATGAAGGAAAAATCCTTAAAGTAAATAATATATATATATATATATATGCATAAGTCATCACATCATGCTACTCATATTTGAAATCGTCCAATAATATAATATGTGTAAATCGTACGTAATGAAAATGAATTAAAAAACACACACACCCCACGTAATATAGAAATTCACACCAATAATTTATTATAAATATTCAACAAGAAACATTACAAAAAAACAATTAACACAGTTACTACGGGTATTATTCAGGTAACAGCACACCAAACCACAAAAGAATTCGTCTCTTCTTTTATTTACGCTCATCGAGATAACCTGTCAATTCCATGTGGATACGCATGACTGAATATCTTAACTTCTAATAAACTTGGCAAGCAGAACATGGAATGCCTGTGTATAAAGGAACGAAGAAAAAAGTTGAAAATAGCAGAATGAATAAAACGATAGCCTAAAGAAGAGAAGATTAATGTAAAATAACACTCTGATATTCAATGATTTGAAGGTTAAAAGAGAGAAAATGATAAATAATAAAGAGATAGAGACCAGCGGTAATAGAATTTAAGTAAAAAATATATCTGCATACTAAAATCTGTAATTATTTATAGTGTAATAAATAATACTGGAAAATTTTTTTTACTTCGTTGTACGAAGTATTGTAATCACGAAAATTTCGGTTTTCAGATTACAACGGAAATACATATTTTTACCATTCCAGAATCCATTTTGACAAGTTTCGGCGTGACGTCTGTTAGTACGTAAGTACATGTGTACGTTTCTTGCCTATCTCAAAAACGATTAGAGGTAGTATGTTGAGATTTAGTATGTTGTTGTACAACTAGATGTTGTACAACTCCCCTTTTGATTGCAATCTACTGAACCAAATGTGTCTAAAAAAGAGAGCCCAAAATCCTAAAAAATTTAGATTTTGGATTTTTTCTTAACTGCAGTAATATGTCCTCATTGAAGGTTTTTCACCGATTTATCATTAGTGGTACTTATTTTCGTTGGTTCCAGAGTTATAGCCAAATAAAATTTTAATTAATGAAATATTTGGATCTTACAAGGGTACACATCGGTACGAATCAAAGTTCATCACCATTGTTTTAAGTTTTTTTTAATTTAAATACATTGATTTATTATTAATTAAGAGATTCTGATTGTAAAAAAAAAAAAAAAGTTTTACGTTAAATAAAAAAAAGATTTTAAAACAGAGTGTTATTTATTTAATAAAATGTTATGTACTTTTCATTTTTAAAAAATGTGTGTATGTAATTTAATAGGCGTAAAAGGAAGTCATTTAGTGACCACATCAATTTTTTTTCTTTAATGAACATTTGTAAAATATTTAATATTTTCATAATTATGAGGGTAACGAACGTGTTGGTGGTTCAGAGACAGTCTGCGTAGACGGATTCGCGAGAGACGCGATCGCTGATCGGCTAGTGTTTTATAAATAAAAATGAATTATAAGAAATATTAATAATTATCATTATTTACAGGTAATAAGATTTAATATTATATAATATACATTGATAAATATAAACAGAAATTTTTCAAAAACAATAGAAAACAGTGATATAAAGAAGTAAACACGCGCAGAAAAGAAAACAAGATTAAATTTGCAAAGAATTTGAAAAAAATGAAAATATAAAATTACTGTGCAAATGATAAATGAGATGAGTTAAATCAAATTTAATCCTAAATGGTCAGAAAGAAGAACAAATGTTCTTGGATAATTTAGAAATATGTTGTGATAAAGAACTTAGCAATTGAAAGGATACAAAAAATTTTAAATAAAAAATTATAATGAAGAATAAGAGAGATATAAAACAAATGGAAATGCTATTTAAGATCTAAGCAATTTGATTGTGATATATTTTACATAGAAATATTTTTCAATAAAAGATCTTAGAAAAATAAAATAAGATAAAGGAGGAAAAGAGAAGAAAAAGAGTTAGGATATTTCTCTGAAAAGAAAAGAACATGTCAAGAAAAGAAGAAAAAAATACTCAGGATAAAAGAAATATGGAAGGCGTTCAGGCAATGTACGATCATATTGGTTATCAAACAAAAGGGGAAAATTAATAATGAATTTTCGTCAAATAGAAAATGTGTACATAAGAAAGTTACTTGTGAAACACATTTTCCTTGTTTTTTTTTTTTAAAGGTAATAGTAAGTATATTTTAAAATTTAAATATTAAACTTCATTGGTATACAGATAATTTCAGTTCTGTAAAGAGATGGAGAATTATTATTAGTAAAATGTAACTAATAATCACATAATTTTAGTTACCATTTTACTATAATATCCAGCTACACGTTTAAATATATATCTAATGAATAACATAGATAAACAAAAATTAATTAAGTTTTCCTTAAATAATATCACTTGGGTTTGAGAATGTTTTACAAAATTTTGTGACTAATTTATAATATTTCATACAACAGGATAATAATGTTGGACCATTTAAAAAAATATAATCATGCAAATGAGATATGAAAAAATATTTCTATTTCTCGTAGAATAAGTATTAAAATCATTCAGCGATATAGAACAATAATTTAGTGGATATAATGTAATGTTTGTAGAACATATATTACTTGTACCATTAGAATTTTCTCAATAACCGATTTCAAAAAAGGAGATTGTACAGTCAACTCTTATATTTTGTTTGTTCGCGCATAATATTTTTCCAATTAATAGGATTGAAAAAAAATTTGTTGCAATCTTGTTGCTTTTCGCAATGGTACCATAATGTCTTTGAAAATTTTTTTAGACACAAACCGACTTAAAAAAAAAATAGGATGTTTTTTATTCTACCCTATATTAATTCACGCATAATTTTAATATAATTATACGTTTTTATATGTTTTAACAAATTTAATATACTCTATGTTTTATATTTGTTAGCTCACATCTTTTTTCCTATTAATCCGATTTAAATAAATTTTGTTGCTTCTCATGGTAGTTAAATAAGGTTTAAACCTTATTTAACGCTTTTAAATACAAAAAATCACGTCTGAAAATTTTTTGCCTTTCCGTGGATAGGTACAGACTATGACACTATACATAATATATAATATTCTACAGGACAGGTAACGCAAGTTTATGAACTATGTATGTATCAATATTAATAAAATAATAAAAAATCTAAATATCTCGTCTTAAAATCTATTAAATTCCAATTGGCCAATTGTAACATCGCCAAAAATTATTTAATAAATCAATGAACTTAATGTCATTTCTTTGTCTCATGTTTTTTTACACCTCATAATTTTTTTTTTTTTATACCTCATAAAATGAAAACTGAACAAAACATTAATGGCTTTTGAATGGAAGCAGCTGCATTATCAACAAAAAGGGGCACGTTGACTCCACCAAATAACTTCCATTAATCAAACAAAATCATGAAATAATTATTTTAAAAAAATGTAACCAACATCAAAATGCGTAAGAAATAATTTCGTCTAAATATTTAATTAAATCCTTTGATACTTTTTTGAATTGTCACCAAAATACATGCCGGCCTCCGTAGCCGAGTGGTAGCGTCTCGGCTTTTCATCCGGAGGTCCCGGGTT